>JAMQGT020004518.1:0-127554 GCA_024447675.2 Pterophyllum scalare
GACAGACACCCTCTCTATTTTTAAGATTAGGCTTAAAACTTTCCTTTTTGATCAAGCTTATAGTTAGGGCTGGATCAGATGACCCTGAACCACCCCTCAGTTATGCTGCTATAGGCCTAGGCTGCTGAGGGGGGGGGGGTCCCATAATGCACTGTTTCTTCTCATTCACCTTTATTTACTTGTTTATACTTCACTCTGTATTTAATCATTATTATTAATCTCTGGCTCTCTTCCACAGCATGTCTTTTGTCCTGTCTTTCTCCCCTCAGCCCCAACCTTAGCCTGGTTCTGCTGGAGGTTTCTTCCTGTTAAAAGGGAGTTTTTCCTTCCCACCGTCGCCAAGTGCTTTCTCATAGGGGATCGTTTTGACTGTTGGGTTTTCTCTGTATTATTGTAGGGTCTTTACCCACAATACAAAGCGCCTTGAGGCGACTGTTTGTTGTGATTTGGCGCTATATATATAAAATTGAATTGCATTGAATTGAATTGAATGTGCTTGGCACAGGGATCAGCTGATCTACCAGGGCGTACTTCACTGTTTGACTTTCCCGGCCTGCCTGAACTAATGCTATCTTTGATTAATTGTTTGGTTGTTTTTTAAACAAATGCCAAATCTGGCACCTCCTTCTTTTAATCAGTTAAAGAGTACTGGACTTTGATTCTGGTTTTGTGGACAGTTTTCTTTAATTCATCTCAAGGCCAAGTGCTGTAACAGTGTGACACATTAAATTGGGTTATATTTTTGGTATGTGAAATAATACAGGAAAAAATTGTATAAAAGTATAAGGCTGCAAACATTATTTTCATCATTAATCTGTCATATACACCAATCACCAACAATATCACTAACAGGTCAAGCAAATAACAGTGATCATGTCATTACAATGCAATGTTTTCTTGGGAAATCTTGGGTCCTGGCATTCATATGGGTATCACCAACCTAAACCCTGACGCAGATCAAACATACCCACTCATATCAAATACACAAAATTCAGCAGTCTCCTCCAGCAAGGCAGCATACTCTGTTATGCTACAAAGACTGCTCAGGAATGGCTCAACAAACACAACAGATGAACCAAAGGTGTTGACCCAGTGTCCAAACGCAATAAACCTCAGTGCCACTGAACATTCCTCAGGATGTGCCAAAACATGGACAATCCACGGACACCCACAACACAACCAAAGGTTTCACTGCCAGCATCCTGCTGCCAGATCGCACAAGAAAGCCCCAGAGGTGCCATATCTATGCCTCGGTAGGTTCGAGCTGTTTCCGTGGCACAAATGGGAGCTGTACAACACTCAGCAAGTGCTTTAAGTGTAGCAGCATCATTTTAATACTTTATACTAACTGCGGATAGTAAAAGATTTTTTTTTCATTACTGTGCAAAAGTCTTGAGCCACCTCTCATTTCTTTCTATTTTGCCAGGAAAATTGGAAGTAGGTGCAGCAATTTACCCAAACATGCAAAAATAAATGGAAATACAGAATAAAAGGAACAAACAGAGTTTATATAATTTTAACAAGCTTGAAAGTCAACATTTGATATGACTACCTTTATTCGTCAACACAGCCTGAGCTCTCTTAGACAACTTTAAATATTCTTCAGAAATAGTTCTCCAGGCATCTTGAATGACTTTGCAAAGCTCTTCTTTGGATGTTGGCTGTCTTTCGTTGTTTTTCTGTCACGATGGTCTCACACTGCTTCAATAATGTGGCAGTCTGGTCTCTGGGGAGGCCTGTCCATGACTGATCGTGTTCTATTGTGTGTTTTTCTATCCAGGTATGATTTTACTACGTTGGCAGTGTGTTTGTGATCTTTGCCATGAAAAATGAAGCATGGCAGCTGTGAATCAGTTGCAATACCATGCAATACCATATGGAAAAATTAATCAGACATTTTCCAGATGGTATTGCATGGTGGATCTAACTCTGATGATACTTTTTTGTATCAATTTTGACAAGATCTCCAACGCTACTGACATGCAGCCCCAAACTCAATCATGTTTTACAGATGGCTGTAGACACTCAACTCCTGGCCTCCTCTGGACATGCTGACAAAACTTTGAAACTAAAATTTCAAATTTAGATTCATCACCCCATAAGACATGCCTACAATGATTTTCAGTCCAGTTCTGTTCTAATTTGACATGTCTCATCCTTTTCTCCCTGTTTCCCTTCCTTAAAAATGGCTTATTGAAAGCCATGTCTGGCTGAGAGACCATTTTTGACCAGGTTTTCTGCAGTGTACTGTGCTGCACTGCAGTGTGCACTGTGTCCAGTTTTATGGACACGCTGCACATCATGTTGAGGCATGTCAAGTTTTTGCCTAATAGCTCTTTGGGAATGATCTTGTTGGTGCAAAGATACTTTTTAATGCCTGCCAAATGATTGCTATGGTTCATACTATAGTTATCTCTAACATCTTTGGTGACAGGCTGCTAGCAACTAAGTGCCTAAAGATGCAATTGGTTAAGCCAATGTCCAGAGAAAATGTAAAAGATCCTTCAGAAAGCCTGGAGAGCTTAAAACCACTTAAAAAATGACAAGAAAGTCTGGTTCCATGGAAACAAAATATAAAGGAATGAGGGGTGGATCAAAGATGGCATTTACATGTGTCAGTCCTCCTGTACTGCCTCTTGTGTTGTTGCTTGTATTTCTCTCTCTAGCTAGTGTGACACATGGAAGCTACAACTACAGACTAACCAGCTATTAGCCCAGATTGCCCAAAGCTTGGTGTTGCAAATAGTTATTAATAATCTGAAGGCCACAGACAATCAACAGGGAGGCAAGATGGACAGCTCCAAAACCACCCCAACACAAGTAAAATTAGCAACCAGGTAACAATAACATTTGGGTAAAATTGTCTGCCATTTCAACCTCTCCATCATCCCAGCATTAATCTGCAAGCTGTGGAAAGACATTTTACTCATCAATCCCAATTTCACTGTGTGTCATATTTGCAGGGTGTGAGCTCAAAACCTAGCTTGGCCCATCTGACTGAAATGTAAAAAGTATGCATGTAGGTAAAATTTCACTCATAAGGAATTAGGTCAAACAGACTTTATGAAATATGTTTGTCAGCTACATGAGATGCCTGTCTGTTAATATTTTCTGTTTCTTTCTCAGGGACTCTTCCCTTTAAAATATTCTGAGTGTAACAATGGAATTTCCTTTCAATCCTAAATTATCAGTAGCCATAAAGAATAAACATATGGCTGTGTGACAGTTTTTCATCACCACTCATTGTGTACCACCTTATTTAAAAGCATGGCTCTTACCAGATCTCTAGATGTTAGTAGCTAATTCTACACTAAAATGGAGCTTTCACTTTCCCTTTAAGATTTTCAGCATTTTTACTTTTGCCACAACAACCACAACAACAACAACAACAACAACCACCACAACCAACACAATAGACAACACACAACAAAAAACAAACAAAAGACACATCATGAACTTGTGTTTTTCACAACCAAAACTATATTTTATTCACAATCAAATCGTTAAATCTAGAATAGAATTTAGAATTCTTTTCCTTGAATATTTAGGCCCCATCTTATCTCACAGACCTCATAGTACCGTATCACCCCAATAGAGCACTTTGCTCTCAGACTGCTGGCTTACTTGTGGTTCCTAGGATACTTCAGAGTAGAATGGGAGGCAGAGCCTTCAGCTTTCAGGCCTCTCTCCTCTGTGGAACCAGCTCCCAGCTTGAATTCAGGAGACAGACACCCTCTCTATTTTTAAGATTAGACTTATAGTTAGGGCTGGATCAGGTGACCCTGAACCCTCCCTTAGTCATGCTGCAATAGGCCTAGGCTGCTGGGGGGCTCCCATAATTCACTGAGTGTTTCTTTTTCATTCACCTTTTTTCACAATATGTGTTTATGCACCATTTTGCATTTAATCATTAGTTATTATTAATCTCTGTCTCTCTTCCACAACATGTCTTTTGTCCTGTCTCTCTCCCCTCAGCCCCAACCTTTCGCGGCAGATGCCTGCCCCTCCCTGAGCCTGGTTCTGCTGGAGGTTTCTTCCTGTTAAAGGGAGTTTTTCCTTCTGCTTGCTCATAGGGGGTCGTTTTGACTGTTGGGTCTTCTCTGTAATTATTGTAGGGTCTTTACCTTACAATATAAATTGCCTAGAGACAGCTGTTTGCTGTTTGTTTGTATATAAATAAAATTGAATTGAAACTGAATTTGGTCTGTCAAAATGGTGATAAATGGTAAAAGGACTTATTCTTATATAGCGCTTTTCTACTCTAGCTGAATACTCAAAGCACTTTACCCATTCACACCCATTTGTACGAGCACTCAGTATCTTGCTCAAGGATACTTTGGCACAGCCTGGAGCAGCCAGGACTCAAACCACCAACCCTCCAATTAGTAGATGATCTGCTCTACCTCCTGAGCCAATAAGATGGAATCATTTGGCTACCAGTCTGTTAGCTATTTACAGTTGAATCTCAATTTCATGCAATCTGTTTGTAATCAGCAATCTAAGCAGAGAAACCCAGAATCCCTTCTCCCCAGCCACCTCCTCCAGCGTATCTCAGGAACTCTGAGGCATTCTCAGGCCAGCCAAGAGATATAATCTCTCCACCATGTTCTGGGTCTACCCCGGGACCTCTTCCCAGTTTGACATGCACAGAATACCTCACCAAGGAGCCGTCTAGGAGGTATCCCAGTCAGATGCCCCAACCACCTCAACTGACTCCTTTCGATGTGGAGGAGCAGCGGCTCTACTTTGAACTCCTCTTGAATGACTGCATTCTCCAACCTATCTCTAAGGGAGAGGCCAGCCACCTTTCAGAAAAAGCTCAATGCCACTGCTTGTATCTGTTATCTTGTTTTTTTGGTCACTACCCAAAACTTGTGACCATAGGTGAGGGTAGGGATGTAAATCAACCGTTAAATCAACAGCTTTGCTTTAAAGCTCAGTTCTCTCTTCACCACAGTGGACCAGTACAGCATCCGCATAACAGACGCAGCCCCAATCCTTCTGTCAATCTACCGCTCCCTTCTGTCCTAACTTATGAGCAGAGACTGCAAGATAGTTAAACTCCTCCACTTAGGGCAGCAACTTGTCCCTCACCCAGAATGGGAACCCTCTTCCGGCTGAGGACCATGGCCACAGACTTGGAGCATACATTGCAGATGAGTTGCACTGCAAACTTACTCAGATTGATTACAGTGTATTGTCAATCTGTCTGCATAAATAAATTGGATGGCAATTTGCAAACCTTTGTCAGTCTGTCCAAGGCAGACTGCAATTATTTGCAGACAGGTTGCCTCACAACCTGTACAACTGCCTTGTTATTGGAAGTGGTTGTCCACAGGTTGAATGGGTTGCATCCTCAACCTCTTGTTAACCAATTGGTCATTACAATTGCATGGAAGTGATAGCCTAATGTGAAAAAAAAAATCAATGCAATAATCAGGCAGCCACAGATTTTTTTCTAGTTGTAAAAAGGTTGCCGTCCTATTTTTAGTCCAGCGTGGCTGAGCCATTAGCAAGTACTTAGCAATAGTAAAAGAAAGAACTCCTTTCTAACAGAAAGCGACCTCCAGCAGAATTAGGCTCATGGACGGACAAACATCTGCTACAACCGGTTAAGGGATGAGAGGAAGAGAGAGAGAGCATATAAAGATCATATCCTGAAATGAGCAACAATAAGTGAAATGGTTTAAAATGCTAACATTAGATGCACACAGCTACACAATGTACCAGCTCCTTGGTCAAGGCCATGGAGGTGTCATAATTGTAACCTCTCCTCAGAGTTTTATTTTCATGATCTTTATCCATAACTGAAATGCCAAAAACAGCTCTATTGTATATGCACAGTTTACTATTTCCATTTATTCAACAGTTTTATCCTGTTTGGTTTATACCAAACAAACAAACATCTGAGGTTCTAATAGAATTTAACATTAAGAGAAAATGAACGACTTTCTATCTTGCACAAAGTTGTTAAAACAGCATTGTCTTTATGGTGTTTCTTCTCTTCTTCTGTTCTTTGTTAAAACAAAGAACTGCCTCACTGCCCTATCTTTTTTCCCTACTTTTTTCATAAACACACAACAACTGCAAGCCATCAACTTCAGATTTCTAAATTCTGGAGGCTGTATGGACAAGCAATAATTTTTGGGACAGAAAATCATCACTTCATTTAGAATATATTTCAAAGTAGAATAACAAAGTGTGGAAATTGTCTTAAACCTGGAATAACGTAAGTATCTGTAACACTAACACATGGGTGAAAATTCACCCGACATTAGTGTTCTAGGATTAATTAAGTATTATATACCAGGAGAACAGGAAGACGGTCACTCCTACAGTGTCAACCTTTCACTCCGCTGTTGCTTTTCCATTTCATATTTGCTGTACTTAAGAGTCACTCTCCTCCAGCTATCTCATGCATCGAGCCATTTAGTAAGAACGCAAACAGTAACTATTGTTCCCCAATTAATAAAACAAACAAAATTAGCAAAAGCTCTAATAAATATGCAAGTGTCCGTTTTGGAAATTTTGGAGCTGATGAAGGCCACCTTACTTTTCTTAAAACATACAGGATTTGTGTTTGTTTGTTGGTTGGTGGGTTGGTGGGGGAGTCTTAAATATTTCTGATATACTATTTTTGGAATGTAGATTATCCATTTCTCTTCCTGTCATCATGGTTCAGCATTATAATTAGGTTGCTATATGATTCATGCATGAAGGTGAGTCACTTTGATAAAGATACTGGCATGCACACCATTCTAACAAAGTGACTGAAAATAAAATAGTTAACATATGAACCGTAGTCTACTGCTGTTATAGCTGAAATAAATATAGTCTCTTTCTCATGCGCGCGTATTCATATTTTTACTGATTACAGTATGATGAACAAAGACGTGTAACTGTCTGGTCTGACCGTATATAGAAAAGGAATGAAAAGAGGAATAGTAATTTGATTTTGATCTCAGCCTAACTGAACACCAATAGGAGATTATGGACTGATATGGTAGATATCTTCCAGTTAATATGACTCCTGGCAAATCCAAAACATGAGGCTTGAAAACAGCATCATGTGAGGTTGTTGTTGGCTTACTGTAATTCTGCCTTACATGTTCCATGGCAACTGGTCAAACACTTATCAAAAGAGTGCTGAGCTTTACTCAGAGTGGAAGTACTGCACCATAATATAGTGAAGAACTTTTTTGTCTGTCCTTTTGGTTACAAAAACTCAAAATGAATTTTCAAGCTGTAGTTTTCAAACTTGGAACTTGGCATAATAATAACAATGATCAAAAAACTATAAATTCATTGACTGGAAAAAGTTTACCTTGCATAATATTTTATGAATTACTCATTTTTTCTTTCCAGCCACAAAAGAAAAATACCAAGGAGAGCTTTGGAAGTCACACAATATGCACAGTGCAAAAGATACACTTGTGCACAGTTTTGCAAAGTACTTGGCAAAACAGGTTGGTTGAAGATTTTTGGAGAACTTGCTACATTTCTTCTCAGGATTTAGGTTGTGTCTCTTCATGTAATCCCAGACTGGCTCTGAGATGTTCAGATCAGGGCTCTGTGGGGCCAAGGACTTCCTGTTCTTCTCTAAACACGTCTTTATTACCTCTTTTCTACCAACTGCTTGGCTTGATGCTGAGCCAGTTTTGCTTTGGTGCCTTTTTAGAATGAGTGCATATTTTTACAGGTTTGAGGGCTGATTATTTCATAATGTTCAACTGCTGAAGTCATTTTCATGGCAAGAAAGACAGAATCTCTGGGCTGCATGTGCCAGTCATTATTGAGTTTTATGTGGTAGCCCATCCCATAACCACAGCTGCTAGAGACTGAACACTTCTGCCCACCTTCCTACTAGAAAGCAGCAATGATAACCACAAATCCACCTTGCTGGCATAATAATGCTCAGCTTTTTAGAGCTGTAAAATTGGACATTTTAACATGGGAGTCTATGCGCACTGACTTGGTTTCAGAGCTCTCCTCTAGGAACTGACGTTTTTTAGCACTTCTGTGCTGCCGTTCAGTTGTAGTAGGGGAGAAATCATGATATTATGATTGTTTAGGTTGACGGACTTATTGAAAGTAACATGCTCTATTGTTTGATATCTGTGTAGCATTTCTTGAGAGCATTTGTACCTTTATCAGTATGAGTATCATTCCATTTTGCCACTTTTGTTGCTGTCTTTTGCTGCTGTGGACATTGGAGGATCTACTAATGGGAGAGGATGGCTTGACACTGAAGTGCTTGCTGCATACCGCTCTGGCACTTAGACACAGCTGAGGAGATGTCCACATATGGAGTCATTCACTACAGAGGGATGAAAAACATTTCCCAGACAGTTGATGCAGTGCTCTGTGCAGCACCTGGGGTTATTAGCATTTTTCATATTACCATGGAACTGAAGTATCAGAATAAAGGATTAGATGTTCCATCAATGTGTCTGAAACACAGGCATGTCTTTCTGTGCTGCTCTATCAGTGTGAACGGATGAGCTGTGTGTGCAAGTGAAACAAGTGCAGACTGGAGGAAAAGGCAGCATCAGTGAGCCATCTTGAGGAGAGAGAGAAAGAGAGAGAGAGAGAGAGAGGTAGATATGCATACAGTACAAGTGTGTCCAAACTTTTGACTGCTACTGTCTATGCCTAATTGTCAGTTCCTGGTGTACCAGAAGCTCAAAACAAAAGTCAGTATCAGAATAAGCTGTTTTTCACATGCCCACATACTCAACTCTGCTGCTCAACCCACAAATGCATTTTCCTTACAAATATGGCACCATTTAAAGGTAAATAAACAGGCTTTCCAGCAGGTATTGTTACAACAAAGTAACACACACACACACACACACATATATATATATATATATATATATATATATATATATATATATATATATATATATATATATATATATATATATACCAGCTCTTGACACACACTCCTTTACAGCCTGACCTTCTTCACTACCGCCTTCACTATCATAACTTCACTCACAGTCAGCCCTCTCCCATTCTCTCCTCCCCACCAGCATAATGACATTTGCATACAGATGTCTCACTTGTGCTGATAATACATGCAACACTGTGTGTGTGTGTGTGCGTGCATGCATGCGTGTATGGTTTGTGACTGTAATCAGCTGACATCCGAGCACAGGTTAAGGCTTAAAGGCAGAGCAGCATGTGCAACCTTTTGGGGAAAAAGCCTCATTACTGTCATTATTGGCGTCATTATCAGAAGTAAGACGGCTTCTTTTGCTTGGAAAAATAGCAGCAGAAAGAACGCTCCAAAGTGAGTGATTAGGAGAGGAAGTGATGATGGAGCGATGGGGGAACTGAGAGAAAAACACTTCTTCTACTTTGCTTTAACAACTGTGCCTGGCAGACAGAAGTAAAAAGAGGATTGAGCTGAAGTTGTCAGGGCCAGGTTCTAAATCTGTGGTCCTGCCCCCACCCTCCCTCTTTCTCTTCTTCTTCTTCTTCTTGTAGCATTTTCTTCTCTTGCCTCATGAAACAAGCCACCTACACTTTAGGACATCTGCTAAGCTGATTTTCTGGAGCTTAGCAGCACCACAGTGGTATCAAAGAGATTAGGTGAAACAACATCCAACTCTGGCTTTGTGCTGCGTTTCAATAATGCAGCGCCGTGCGACCATGCACAAGTGTTTGTTGTGCCTGTTTTGCCTCCAGTGCACGCTTTGCTTTGCTTGCTGGCGCACGAGCTCGCCTGTGTATGTGTGTGGGTGTGTGTATTATGCCCAGTGTTATAGTGCCATAAGTCACAGAGCTGGTGTAATACAGTTGGATCTGGAGTGTGAGCACTTTTTGTGTGCAAGGATTCAGAAGGCATAACCAGAAAGCTGCTTCAGAGGATCTCTCAAGTCTTTGTTTTTGAGCCAAGCCCATTATCACTGGAGAAAAATCATTTCCATAAAATAAACTGGAGTTTGACTCTGCTGGAAATGCACTAAATGTTGGGATTTATTATTGCCTTGTGAGAACTTAAACTAATACATACTTGCATTTTCCTTTTTCTCACATATATCTGCACCATATATGTGTTAATTTGGTTCTCTCCTGCCATACATCTGGTAATGAAAGGGGGTGTTTAGTGAAGTGAAGTAACTATACCTTACTGAATTATGTATGCATGACGGCTAACACTTAGTAACTATCCACACATGTAATTAAGTAGTGAAATGTAATAATGTCATTTTCCCCTCTGGGTTTAGGGTTTAAATAATTGCTGCACCGTCAGCCTACTGTGCATTATATTTATGTGTGTCTCTGTGTGTGTGTGTGTGTGTGTGTGTGTGTGTGTGTGTGAGAGAGAGAGAGAGAGAGAGAGAGAGACCATGGTTGCATGCTTTCTTTTTATTCCTAGTGCGTGAGAGAAAGAGATCAAGAAAGGGAGTTCTCAATTAGTTTTTTCTTTCTCCCTAACAGCTTTCACTTTTTTGTGTTCACTAACTAGAAAAAAAAAGTGGAGAGGGAAAAGAGGAGAGGGAGGGAGAAGGAGGGGGGTGAAAGAAGAAAAGAGAGCAAGCCAAAGAGCGTCGGGTGCTGTGTCAGTCTGATATTTTCCGTAGTGACAGCTGGGCCCAGAAGCTCAGACCCTTTTCTTCTGGCACACAAAGCCCATTAAGTATGCCACTCGCTCAATGGCCCCCGCAGCCTCCAAATTGCTCCAAGCTCCTCCCTAAAGTGTGGCAGCCTTTGTCATTGTAATCAGGCCTTGTTTTTGAAGTGCTGCCTGTATTTACCGCTGCTCAGGCTGGCATATTTGCCCAGCCTGCTGCTGCTGCCCGGTTTGAGAGGGAGCGAGAAACTGTACATGGAGAGGGCTCTTGGGGGGGGGGATAAGAGATTTAGAACTGGAAAAGAAAAAAAAAGAGGAGATGGAAGCAGTTGTCGACATGAGTAAAGAGAGGATGAAAGGATAGGAGGGTCAAGTGTGCAGAGATGGTGCAGCAAGTCTAGATGGAGAAAGGGAAGTGAAGAAATCAGCCTGGAGAGGCCTGGAAGAATTTGACTTATTGACTTTGGAGGGTGACAGGGGGTCACACTGTCCCCCTCAGCATGGGGACAGAGTGTGGGACGCTGGGGGAGGAGTGTGCTGGGATGCTAGTCTGGACCACGGGGTTAGACAAGAGGGGGGTGGGATAGGAGAGCTTATTCTACAACTCCCTCTGATGCTGCACAGTGGCTCATACTCGCTTTAAGATATTCATATTCAAGTCAGAAAAAGAGGAAAAAAGTCCTGCAGTGTAGATTTGTGTAAGTGACAGGCACAGACACAGAGAGGTACAGAGGACAGATAGAGGAGCAGACGATGCAGAGGAGCTGAGCGATGTGATGCCTTTTGGCAGAGAGACACCCCCCGCCCCTCCTGCCTTCATGGGGAGGCTCAGGCTATGGATGGGGTTGGGTAAGCAGGGGAGGGGTCTCTGAGAGATGATGGTCATCAGAAGTGGCATCCAGACCAAACTTTGTCTGTCTCTTGGCCTTTTCCTTTCACTTTGAGTGTATGTGTGTGCATGGCTGTTACAAATTCATAACTCCCACAAAAGACAGAGGAGGGAGAAGTGGAATCTGTGAGTAATGAAGGGCCACGGGCAGTTTGTGTCTTCATCATGTTAAATCACAACAGCATATATTTTGACTGCATATGAGTTGATTCTGGTAGAGAGTAGGTTCACAGTTTTTGAGCTAAGTGCACTTTCAAGGTGTGCATTAAAACAGATTTTTCTTCCTATCATTTAGAGCTCACTGCTGCTAACTTCATAAAAATTCTGATATAGATATTTCAGGAAAAAGGGGGGGTGGGGGTCTTAGATGCTGAGTTCTTGCACAGCCTATGCATGTGTGCCCCTTTTCGCTTTCCATCAGCAGTTTTGTTTTCAGATGAAGCCCTGCTGTGACAAATATAATCCTTTAAATTAACCCTTTCTCTTAGTGCTTTGGGGGAAGGTGTGTGTGTGTGTGTGGGTGTGTTGTGGGTGTGTGGGTGTGCGTGTGTGTGCGTGTGTGTGTGTGTGTGTGTGTGTGTGTGTGTATGTGTGTGTGTGGTTTTACCTAAAATATATTATTATATAATTATTCAATTAAAAATCGAAAACTATAAATTCTTTTCATCACTTCCATCAGGGATCATTACAAACTGGAGAAGTTTCAGTATGGTTGTATGTATTGTTTTAGACTGGTCTTAAAAAAGTGAAGCTGCCCTTTAACAAAACGTTATGCTGGGTGGAAATTTAAAATCATGGATTTCTCAGAAATCCCAGCACTAGTGGCTTGTCTGTGGCTAATGGAAGTCGACAGATATGGGTATGATCAAGATGCATGCATGTTAGAGAGAAAGAAGAAGCAAGGTTGGGGGTACGAACAGTAAGGGAGGGGCTGGAGGGACGGGGTGTGGAGGGAAATAAAGTCATCATGCTATGAACCTGATTGTTATCATGAGAGTGAGAGCAGGAGTCTGATGTAAAATGTCCATCTGTGCATAAACCCTGTGTGAAAGCGAGTGTCTAGTTGCAATTTTAAAACAAAAATAAATTTAAAAACATTCTTTGTTCTCCTTCCCAAATTATTCACATTTTCACCTTCTTTGTTACTTCAAACACAAGAATGTGCTCGTCTATTAAAGAAAAAAACTTTTTCCCTTCCGGTGGAGCAGTGACCCTTTTGTCTTTCCACCAGTGCAGCCCAAAGTTGTTCCCATTCGAGATGCTGAATAATGATAATGAAAGCGTAGGAGTGAACATTTAAGAGGACTTTTGAATAATGATGATGATGAAGATGGGGTGAAATTTCCATTAATTAACTCACGGGGGTCATTTTCTCAACAAGGTCCTGTTTCCTGCTCTTCCCTGTGTGTGTTTGTGTGTATTTGTTTAAACTTTATTGTCACTGGCGTCTCCAGGACAGCTGGAGGCTATGTCAGAGTTCAGCTGCTTGTTATACAGAGCAGAGAATGAGAGGAGAGCGAGTGGGGTGGAGTGGGGGTGGGGGTGTTTGCATTCATTTATGTGCGTTTGCATATGCCTGTGAATGTGTTTTGTGTGTGTGTGTGTGTGTGTGTTTGCGTGCATGCGTGAGTTTAGTCCTATCTGGGTAGTGGAACAGAAGGGTGAGGGGGGGTGAATAGTGAAGTTAATAGGCTAATGAGAGCACCATGCTTAGGAAGAAATACTAGAGGCTGTCTGGCATGGCCAGATAAAAAAAAAAAACTTGCAGAGGCATTAGTGGAGACCCAGCAGTCCTCCTTAACGGCGACACGTTCTTTGTCCACGCACACCAAAAGCCACTTTAATAAGCAGTGAATTCATTATAGATGTGTTTCTCTCATTTTTTAAGCCATAAAAGCAGGGAGATGGGGAGTGAAGGGATGTGGAGAGCAGATGTGTAAACCAGAGAACCATATCCAGCTTTTTAGGAGCATTAGTTTCAGTTTAATGTTTAGATACGGTCAGCTTTGTTGTTTACTGGATGATAAGAATAAACATGAAAACTATGCTTCCACTTAAAGGCTGTGTCAGTCAGATATTGGCTGACTGCATTTAGAACCACACTTCAGTGCACATTCAAGTCAGTTTAGTTTAGTTTAGTTTAGTTTAGTTTAGTTTAGATGCACACCACTGAAACAAAAATACATCCACTTACTTTAGTTTAGTTCCTGTTTAGTTCAGTAATCACAGTTTGGACTTTGAAGAGTGGTTAAAGTTAATATTTTTATTTTTTTATTTTTTTTACTTGATTAATTTGGACTTATATAAGTTTTAAATAAATAAGGTTTAGTTTAATTTAGTGTGGTTTACTGGTACAGAATTATTAAGTGACTAGAAAATTTTAGTTTAGTTTAGTTTAGTTTAGTTTAGTTTAGTTTAGTTTAGTTTAGTTTAGTTTAGTTTAGTTTAGTTTAGTTTAGTTGGACAAAAAGTTTACTTTAAATTTCCTTTTGATAATTCGGGCTTTAATAATTTGTTTAAGTGTATTTGCAGTAAGTGTCTCAGTTTAGTTTAATGGAGTTTAGTTTCAGTTGAGCCAAGTTGAATTAAACTTTGCAGAGTTGTTGTCCACTCTTCAGATTTACTGTAGGATGAAGGAAGGCATGCTTGGTTTGGTCTGGTTTGGTCTGGTTTGGGCTGGTCTGGTGTGGTCTGGTCTGGTCTGCTCTGCTCTGGTTTGGTTTGGTTTGGTTTGATTTGGTTTGATTTGGTCTGGTCTGGTCTGGTCTGGTCTGGTCTGGTCTGGTCGGTCTGGTTTGGTTTGGTTTGGTTTGATTTGGTTTGGTTTAGTTTGATTTGGTCTGGTCTGGTCTGGTCTGCTTTGGTTTGATTTGGTCTAGTCTGGTCTGGTCTGGTCTGGTTTGATTTGGTTTGGTCTGGTCTGGTCCTGCTTTGGTTTGATTTGGTCTGGTTTGGTCTGCTTTGGTTTGATTTGGTTTGATTTGGTCTGGTCTGGTCTGCTTTGGTTTGATTTGGTTTGATTTGGTCTGGTCTGGTCTGGTCTGGTCTGCTTTGGTTTGATTTGGTTTGATTTGGTCTAGTCTGGTCTGGTCTGGTCTGGTTTGGTTTGGTTTGATTTGCTCCTTTAAGTTTCATTTGATTTTATTTAGTTCAGTATTGAACATTCAGGCTTTAATAAGCAGGTTAAGTGAATTTTCCTTTTTTCGATATTGTTTGGTTTAGTGACATTTTACGTAGTTCGGTTTAGCACTCAGAAACTGGAGTTTATTATTAAAGGAATAAGGGTGTGGTTTTACGTTGTTTAGAGGATTAAAGTGAGTTTACTCTAGTCATGAAAATCTAGTATGTGGGTTAAGAGAAAGGCATTTTGTGTGTTTCAGTTGAGTTTAATGTGTTACAGTAAAAAGGGGTTGTTTTAGTTTGATGTAGTTTAGTGGTGGCAGGTTCCACTTATAAAAGGGAACTTTGTGAATTTATTTTTCTTTTCTTTTTCATCTTAATGAAACAATAACTGAAGGAATCCATTATTACAATAAAAGATTGAGAAATTTGATTGCAGTCAGGTAAGATGGTTGTGGCTAAGCTGAGTTTAGCTTAGTTTAGAGTTGGTATTTTAGTATTTTTAAAGTTTTTCAAGTGATTTTCTTTAGGTTAGGAGCAAAGATTTATACTTGTAATGATATATAGCAAGTTTAGTTTGATTTAGTCACATAAATCTACACTGAAAAAAGAGAATTGTTGGAACAACTTAATTATGTCAGCTAGTAAGCTATTAACTTAAGTGCACAAGTTATATTAACCCAGCATATTTAAGTTATACACAACACTTAACTTGCACACGTTCACTTAAATTAAAATAACAAGTTAAGGAAACAAGTTGTAATTTCAAGTTGATAAAACCACAAAAATGTCCTGCCATCACTAAAGCAGAAAGCTGAGTGAGCATAATTTCAAACGTTACATTACCTCACCTGCAACTCAAATATCCTTTTTACAGTGTGCTCTGCTTCCAGAGAAAAGAAAAACTGAGTTTAGCATCATTTGTTGATGTTTTGTGACCGTTCAGGCTTAGATTGAGTTAAACACTTAAACAGAGTCAGTTTTGTTTGCTTATTTAGTTTAACTTCTAGCTTACTTTAGAAGCACACAGTTATTTAGTTGTTAAAACTTACACTCTGGTATAGAATAAGGAAGGTTATTTTATAAATCATTTCAATTTAGCAAAGTTCAGTAATTGTTAAAGCTTCTAAGGAGGAAGGGCAATACTTTATATCAGAAGGATTCGGGATGTTGAGTCTATTTAGTTAGTGTAGTTTTAGGTTAGTTGGGTTAAATGGGTCTGTCTTCATGAGTGCTGGGTGTTTTGTTAAATTTAGCTTATCAACAATTTTCATTAATATAAAAAAATACAATATCTAAAATATCCACATACTTTAATTTGTAGTATTTGTCTTTTAAAAAATGAAGTTTTTTTTTAAATCTAAATTGACAGTGAAGTGATTTTAGTTTCATTTGTTTAGTTTCCATTGGTTTATTAACAAGCAATGAGTTATTTATTTAAACTTGTAGAGGATGAAGGGAGCCTAAGCTGAACCTGAGACAAGTTGGTTTCACATTAACACTACACATTTCTAAGTGTAGATATGAACACACTTTCCTGGCAGGAGAGAATATTGTTTGGCAATGTACAACTCTCTTTAACAAACAATAGCAATAAGCAGTCAGAACATTAAATGTGCATGAAAAGGCTGTAGAATGTGTTGAGCTTGCGTTACCCCCATTACATCTTGGAGAGATGGGGATGGGGGTAATGGGCGCAAGCAATTGGGAGAGCTCATTATCTGGCAGACCATCTGCTATTGGGAGGGAGGAACTGTCTGTCTGTCCCAGACACAGACACTCTGAATAGGCCTGGAGTTCCAGTGAAAATGTTGCTCTAACTTCCCTAAATTAGCTGTACATCTGGTACATTTGATCACACGTGATGAGGGAGGGTGGTGGAAAGTGACCAATCATGTAAGAAAAATGTTGCTAATATGGGCAGAATGTGGGAAAACTTATACAAATTAATTTTGTTTATGGATTCATTATAATGAAAGAATATTACAGCTCAGTTCTACCTCATTATGTTTTTATTCCGCGAGTTTCATATTTGTGATCCTAGTTCTGCAAGTTTTACTCTAATATTTGTGCAGTACATTTTAACATATTTTTAATATTTGGGTGAGTTTTTCAGTGAAGCAGCTTAAGTTGATGTAAATGAGTGCATATGTTTTAAAAATACTGCACTAATGAAACCGATGAGAATGCACACTGAGTTAAGAGTTTCTGTGCACTGGGTCAGATTGCTGGGGGAGCTTGAGTGTGAGAAGTTGCCGGGCGCAGCAGATGCTCTTTGTTGCTGTTTCGGCTATTGTTGTTGAAAGCTGACACTGAAGGGGCGGGACTGGCTCCAGCTCCAGGCAGCCGGAGGACAACACTCCTTTCTATTGGCTCCCCGTGCGTGTCAGTCAGCTGTTTGTCCCCGCCCCACACCACTCCGTCGGGAAGTTGAAGTAAAGTTTGAGCAACTTTGTTCAGCTGAAGTAAACTTGCCAGCAGCACTTGTCGGTCGCTGCGGGACTTAAAGAGAGAACCGAGAGCAGGAGGACCGCAGACATGAAGCTGTGCCGCACTTTTCTAGGTTCGTATAATTCACTTTTTTTTAAAAAAATTCTTGAGGAGCAACATTTAAACTTAAAGTTTGTGTTTCGGCATCTACGTCTCTGTTTGGAATCATACATCAGTGCTCCAGTGTAACAACGCCGACGCAAATAGAATTAGACTTTCAGATACGGCATTGAACTTCTCTTTTAAAAGTCGCAGCAGCTTTGTTTGTATCCAAAATAAAAAAGCCCTTTAGAGACATTGTGGCCATCGCTGTGCGGGATTAAAAGAGGCTTAGAGCTCTGTCTGGTTGCACCAGCTGGAACTTTAAAACTTCTCCGCAGGGCAAACTCATCGCACGCAAACATTTCTAAATAAACTTAAGAAATGTAAACTTCTCTTCAGCCCACAGCCGAAACTAAACTTCAAGCCCGGAGGAGAAAAACTAGCCAGACAAAGGACAGTTGGTCCCTGGGGGACCGTGTGGCCCCGGTACCATGGGGACACTGCCAAGCTGCGGGCTTATTAAAAAGTTTTTTTGTGCGTGTGTGTGTGTGTGTGTGTGTGTGTAGTAGTAGTCTGTCGGCTTGTTCCATCTGTCGAGGGACTATAGGGGCCTCCCCCGGTCCCAACCTAAGCGCTCACTCAGCTGCTGCCCCCATGTAATATTTATACGGGCTGCCTGCAGTCCGCACAATATAGCCACCATACAAGAGCTATAGTGCTGCAGGCCTCTGCCATCTGCATCTGCAGACAGACTTTAGAACAACAGAGGAACAAGTTTTCCCAGCTCATGCACCGGCTGCTCGATTACTCACCCTTACCCTTTAGAAGAAAGCTTTTATTTTCAGTTTTTATTACTTCAAAATTATAGCCACAAATCGCGATTCATTAAAAATATTTAGCTCTGACAATTTAAGCTTATAAAAGTGTCTTTTTTTTTGTTTATTTCATTTCAGTTTATATTTGAGAATAAGGTTAGTTTTTCCTTGTCTTACCCTTCAAAATAAAAAGCAAGAACACGTGAAAAGCTCGATTTTATAAAATTTTCAAACATTTACATTAAATAAGTTTAGATGTAACCATTCAGGCTCATAAAAGTGAAAATTTCTTTGTTTTGATTTTTTCCAGCTTTGCATGAATATTAAGTCTTCAAAAAAACATGAAAGGGTGGACTATAAAATAAGACTTCTCAGATATTTATTGGTTGATGATTGATATTCATTGTCACAGCTTAGACTTATGAAAGTTACAGTTTGTTTTGTTTATTTTAGTTTATACTGAGGACGAAATAAGCTTGCTTCACATTGCCAGGCTTTCCTTTAGGAATCAAATAACATATAAATATCAAATAACTTGATATGATAAAGTTCTTAGAGGTTTATACTTAATAAATAAAAAAATAAAAAATTTGTTGTGTCAATTCATTATCATAACTGTGACATTCCGTTTCCTTTATAGTAGTTTATAACAAGAGTCAATATGTTTTAAGTCTTATTTTTCAAAAATAAGAGTCACGACAGTAACACAGCATGTTCAGTATTATTAAATAAACTTTACTTGTGAGCATTCAGGCTTTTACACCCACCCACACGCGCGCACACACAGACACACACACACACACACACACACACACACACCAGTTTTGATTTATTTATTTATTTATTTAGTGTAAAGTTTACTCGAAATTTTAAGATTTACCTTTCAAAATAAAATGTGAAAAACAAAGCTCCTTAAACAAAGTTATCAAGTATTTAGATAAACGCAGCAACGTTTCCTATTTTTAAAGGTGAAGTATTATTAATTTACAAATAGGACTTTTGTTTGATCCCATTAAAGTTACCTGGATGTTCCACCAAATGAGGCAGATAGTTAGTGTAAACAGTGTGTAGACAAAGGCCTTTGTTGCCTCAACAATGAGCAGCAGTAGATATTGTGGGTCGGAGCTGTCCACGGTTCTGAACGCACACGCAGACACTGGAGCAGCACTTCGGAGCTGTCCGCAGTGCGGTGCTGAAATTAGCGAGTGTGTATTTTAAGATTTTAGGTATTTTCTTCCTTCTCTGTAATCACCCAAAATCCCCTGTGTGTCTCTCAGGTCACACCTGACCTGTAGGCCGCAACTTTCCTACACTGGTCTACCCTCTGCTGGATCATGGCCCGGGATTATTCGTATTTCCCTCCTCTCTCTTTTGTTTATTCGGTTGTCGATGCTGTTGTTGTGAATCCCTTCTCTCTCTACGTGTCGCTTTCTGCACACCACTGTCTGAAATCATACTGATGGCGGCGTGCACGGCCGGTGATTGATTTCAGCTCCAATGCATAACAATGGGATTTCACAAAAAGAGCCTGCTGCAAAGAGATAAGAATTTAATAGAATTTCTGAAAGCTGAAGGTTGGGCTTTTTGAATATTCCCTGCGTGCGCGGCGTGGAGACAGCAGATAAAGGATGGCATTTGTGGGGACTATTCTCAAATGGCTTGTAATGAATGGTTGTCATTTCCACTAATGGTTTCAAAACGGCAAAGCAAAAAGCACGATGTGAGCAACATTTGGGAGTGACTCCAAGTTGCTCTGTTAAGACCGGCTGTTTGTTGTTCGAGCTGCGGCGGACAGTCAGTGAGCCTAAGAGCGATCAACAGATCTGGAACTGAGAGTGATTAGTTCTCTTAGAAAAGTCCTGCTTTTGCTTTAATTCAAATTGATATCACACCTCAATCCTCTCGCCTCCCCTGAGTATAAATATTTTTTATGCTCAGGGGAAGCTTATAATCTCCTTTGGAGACTCGCCTCTCTGCCTATATGTCGTTAACCCCCACCCCCTTCTTTCCATACCGAGGAGTTATCAGATGCTGTCAGTGGTGCGCGCATATCGAGACTCTGCTACTACATCAATTCACGGTCCTCGACTAAAAAAAAAAAAAAAAAAAAAGTCCCTCTGAATGAATTATTGGACGGTACCACTTTCCAGCGTGCACTGGGGGGTGGTGGACGTAGGGGTGAAGGATTACAGTAATGCATTTGGGGGACATCAAGAACTTGTCAGCGGGTGAACTGTATAAAACATGAGCTCATTCTAGTGTGTAATATTGTGTTGGAGCCCAGAGGCAGTCGAGATGCTTCCCCACCGATTACAGACTGTTGATGATGTTTATGGGATGTTTGGAGAGAAGGAAACTTTATTTTCATATCTGGGAAATGGTGCGCAGTAGAGGCAAATCTGGTTTGAAGTTGTACGTTTTGCTGGCGTGAGTGATGCTTAGAGAGAGGAAGGAAGAAAGTAAGGGAGAAGAAGGGAGGAAGTGTTTGTGCATATATGCCCATTGAGTTAGTGTGTAGTAAGAGGGGACCTCAAGCCCTGCCCATCTGATGCTGGAGGTTTTACTACAGCTTCCGTGATGTCATGGCAAAGGGCGGAGGGAGGAGTTGAAAGGGGAGGGTGGGGAGTTGAGAGGGGATGGGATGGATGGAGGGAGGAAGGGAAGGAGGGAGGGAGGGGGTGGTACAATGGCTCATGAGGGAAAGGTAAGTCAATATTACGTTTTTTCTCCCCTCCTCGCTGACAAAGGCAAATGAAGCCATGTTTTTTGCTTACAAACAAGTAACATCTTAACGCCCGGATACGGAACCGTGCGCCGATGCGCTGCGCAGGAGAGGCCGGTACAACCTTCAGCTCGCTCTTCTTATTTATCACATCTGGACGTTTGGAACGGGATAGATGATTGTTTTTTTTTAAAAAACAAAAACATTTTACTCGGGATATCGTGTCTTTTTAAAGCAAACTACTTGGCCTGCAACTCTGAAAACAGCGAGGACGCGGCGCCGAAACCTCAGAGGAAATATTATCGGATACAGGTAATCAGAAATGTTTTGAGTATTCTATTTATAATGATTTATCTTGAATTTTCTAGCCCTTTTTGCGTGACTTTGACTCCCTATCATATTTTAAAGCATTCCCTACAACGCGATTTAGCGTCGAATAGTGTTGATGTCACATTTTTATATATCCTAATTCCTCGGTGTGGATTAAAAACTTACCCACAGCTGCGATTTCCCCACAGTTTGACCTGATTTTTTTCCCTGAGAAGTGCGCTCCATTTATTTACGTTGTCAGCTGCTATGAGTATTTTCCGGTTCCGAATGGAGAGGATGCTGTATTTTAGCCCCTTCCATGCTGTATGTGTTTACACCGGCGCCGTGTAATAAGTGGGAATAAACCAACTATGGCGCTTTCTCAGAACCTCAGTTGATGCGTGCACTTCTCTGCCACTCTGCCCGTGTCGAATAGTTCATCATCAGTGTGTGGGGCTTGAAGCAGACACACTCAGTACGATGCTCCATCCTCTGTTCTGTCCTCTAGTTTCACCTTCCTGTCTCCAGGAATGAATTAGCCCGTTTACTGTACCACGTTCCACCCTTTCTAGTAAATTGAGATATGTGTGCAGAGTTTGTATTATTAGAACGGCAGAGCAGCAGGACTCCTGTGTGGTTGTGTGTGGACAGATGGATGGATGGAAGGATGGAGTGAATGTGATTGCGAGAAAGGAAGAGAGCAAGAGAGGCAAGGGAAAGGATGGATGGAGGGAGGGGTTGACCATTTGATCCTCTGCAGCAAAAAAACAGAGATGCTCTCTTCAAATGTCAGCCGCCTTTAGTAGTGCGCAGATAAAAAAAAAAAAAAAGTCCACAGAAGCGCACTGGAAATAGACACCGGGGTTTAGCCGGATCTTGCCGGACTGTGGCAGAACGCGAGCCTGTGCGTTTGTGTTGTTGTTTTCTTCTTCTTTTTAATCCTTGCACCCCCACTCCCTTCTCTTGTTCACCCCACCTTCTTGCCTCGCTCAGATGGCCGGGTAATGTGTGCGCCTCGCGGCTTGTCAAAGCACCCGCGTCCTAAGATGGAGGAAAGAGATGAGGGGCTGCCGATGATGGTGATACGCGGAGTGTTATGTCACCCGCTCTTTAACTTTCTCTCCATTCCCCTGTAGTAGTAGTAACCTTAAAAGAGAGTGAGATAAACTCTCCAGTCAGAAAAGCTTCCAGGTTTACTTTACTTCCTAGTGTTGCTGTTGGAAGTCTTTGAAAGGCAGAAGGATTCATCTGCTTTTAAATATCTGCGGCTTCAAAATAGTTTCTAAATCTTCCGCTGGAGTTGTTTAAAGCTTATTTAAATGCATAGAATAAGCATCTGCCGGCTTATTGTTTGGCTTAATGTGGAATAAATACTGAGCTGAACATGTAAGCATCCTACTCAGAAATGATAAAACACCTATTGTTTCTCTTCTGTTTACTTTTCCTGTGAAATATAGCCTAGTTTTGGAGCGGGATTACAGAATTAGGTTATTGGTGCCTTATGCTGCTAGCAGAGGCCATAACAGCAGAGTATAGAGCTGTGTGTAGCAGGCTCTGATATGAACCTGCTCTGGTGTCTGTGTGTGTGTTTTTGTAGTTACTGTGATAGGAGGAAACCTCGCTATTTATGAAGGGCTGAATAGGCGATGGTGAGGACAGCAGGTGCCGGAGGAGGGAGCGCAATAAACGCACTGGAGGAGCAGCTGGGGCCAAATTGCACCCTCCTCATTCAAAGCCTATCAGAAATCTAAGCAATACAAGCAAAGGTCAGGGTCGGCCCTGGCTTTCAATGGGGAGGAGGCATTTCAATTGAAAGGCTGGAAATAATGAATTTCATGCCCTGCATTGAAACGGAAATAAATATAAAAGAAAAGTGAAAATTAATTTAAAAAGCAAGAAAAAAAAGTGCATGAATTCTTCCAGAGAAGAGTGTGGCTTGGAGAAGTGCTTGGAACACAACAAGCTACAGATTTTCAGGTGTGCAGCAGAGTTTAGTTTTAGAAGCAGCAGTTTGTGTCATTTCCTCAGAGGTCAAGGTGACCCCCAGGGGAGCTCCCCCTCTAAAAGCTGGTTACCATGGAGTTGTTGCCTTCCTATCTAAACCCCATCGCAAAACTGATAGAAGCATCTTGCAAGCTGCCCCTCTTTTAGTTACCTTTCTTGGTTAATTTGTCCTTCAGGCCAGGATGTTTAACTCACAGATTTGTTTTTCACACCTGTCTCATGATCCAGTGACTCTCTTTCCTTTTGTGCTTTGACAAAAAGGAACCAGCACAGTAACATGAAACCACCCTGCTGCTGCACAATTTTTGATTTCTTGCTCCCGTCTGCTCGGCTCGCTGTAATCACACTAAGTTGTCTCTAAATCCTGCTTAACAGGGGACCAGGGGTGTACTTCTGGCCCTAGCGCTGTATGCACACTAATACTGTTACAGACAGTTCACCCTGGTATTTAATCTAACTATGGATTTAGACCTCTTTGCTCTATTGTGCCAGTACAGTAAGCCCCAGTCCTGTAATGGTATTACCTAAACTTTGTTTTCGGGTAAAAGGTTTTCTTTTTTGGGATCAGGCTAAATGTATTGACTCTTATCGTTTATTTCCTTTGTGTGCAGAAAACAGGGAACTTTGCCTCTCAAAAACAAAAAGCAAGCTAAAAATCCATTCATTTTGCCTTCACTCCCACCCACCCTCTCACTTCTGATTAACCAAACGTCCCCGGTGAATGGCTAATTGTCTCATACTCCTCCAATTTTCACTGCAAAATAACGAGCTGTGAGTCTTTTAGGTGGGGGAATGAGCAGCGTGTGATCAAAGAATCAGAGAGTGCAGATCCTGAGCACGCGAGGTTCAAATTAGTTTTCTGTTTTCTCATCTGCTAACGGTCCAGGTGTTCATTTTTTTTTCATTCTAAATTTAACATGAGACAGCAAAGAAGGGTTAATTTTGACACCTCTTTCTGTGATGAATTGCTTCAGTTTTGGTTCCAGCTGAATTTTCTGTGTGTGCAGCAGGAGCTGAGGACTAAGCAGAGTGAATGGGGGGCTGCTGACACACGGCCCCAGGCTATGTGTCCTAATAGAGTGCTGTTATATATTTGGCATTTAGGAAGGGCTCTCAGCTCCTTGGCCCCAAAACTAACAATACAGGATGGATGCTCATTTCACTTTACTTTAAAAGGAGGGAGGAAGACCAGAGAGGACACAAAATAGGCATGTGAGTTTGGGTGTGTGTGTGTGTGTGTGTGTGTGTGTGTAGTGATAGCTGAGACAGAGATAGAGATGCAGACCTACAGTATTGCTGCTGTAATCACTTTTTCACTCTGGGGGGGTGGGGTGGTGGTGAAAGTTGATAAACAAGCATTTTATAAATGGCTGAGCTTTGGCGTGTAAGGGTAAAGTGAGTGGTGCTGGTGGTGGTGGGGGGTGCATCGGAGGGGTCTGCTTCAGGACCCCTCCGATGCGGACATGCAGCCTTTTGTTGTCTCACCCTCTGTTTCACTGCTTTTAGTGTGCCACACTCACTCATGGGTTCACGCACAGGACAGTCAAGCATGGAAAGAAAAAAAAAACTTAAGAAGGCAGAAAGAGAAATGAAAAGGTAGAGATGTAGTCAACAAAGGCTGAGGATTTGTGCAGAGAGCTTTAGGTTTTGTTGCCTCTGAAGACTGCTGCAGGATATTTGAAAGAGCTGCATTAGTTATTTAAGAAGATTCTACCTTGAATTCCCACTACAGATTCTGAGTTGGGCATGATTACGCTCAAGCATCACTGCTGCTTTCATTTACATTTTCAACAGAACCACCCAAAAGCTTGGTCATACAGTCAGTCTAAGCTCAAGGACACTTCCTCTTTCAGTGTTCTGTGAAACCAATGTGAAAGCTAAAGGTTTTATATATATATATATATATATATATATATATATATATATATATATATATATATATAAATGAAAAAGGATCAGATTTCACCGTACCAGCTCAGCAGTGCTTGAAAACAGAGTGGGAGAAAGAGACAGAGCTGAAGCGACACTAGTTGCAAAGTTCAGCCTTGAGCAGTCCTATTCAATTCAATTCAATTCAATTCAATTCAATTCAATTCAATTTTATTTATATAGCGCCAAATCACAACAAACAGTCGCCTCAAGGCGCTTTGTATTGTGGGTAAAGACCCTTCAATACAAAGAAAGATTATACTTTGTTTATTATACTAGAGAAAATATACTTTGTTCTCCACCTGAACTTGAAACTACTTCTCTGTTTTGCATTTAACACCTGCGCTGGCATCTCTCTGAGCAGAAAGGGATTTGTGATAGTGTGTTTCTCTCAGGCCGTCATCACAAAGATAAATTGAAGAGCTATTACCTTGATGAAAAAAGAGAGGGGGAGGAAAGAGAGATGTCTGATTTATGTGTGATTCATTATTTGCTAGTCATTCTTCAACCTCTCTCCCCTGACATCGTACCTCCCCACCCCCACCCCAACCCTGTTTGTTCATATATGCTCCCTGAAAAGGTTGATAAAAATGCACAAACTTGATTGATTCTAATAGTAGACTGACAGGGATCCCAGCTGGGGCGCTTAACCATGCCTTGGTGTGTGTGTGTGTGTGTGTGTGTGTGTGTGTGTGTGTGTGTGTGTGTGTGTGTGTGCATAACAGATGCATACATACTCTTATTTTAGTTAATAAAGGAGTGTCTGCAGCACGCTCGAGTGCCCCAACCTTCCCTCAAAGTAGCCCTCCCACCCTCTTCTCCCTTCCTTTATCCACACGCTGCCCCATCTACTGGTGCTGATGCTGATGTTTTCACATGACAACTCTTTCCCTTTTTTTTCTTTCTCCCAAATCTGCCCCCTGTCCTGTCCCCTCCCTTCCCCTTGACCCACCTCTTGTTCTTGTTTCTTCTTTTTCTGACACCAGAAAATGAGTTTCGGGGCGAGCTGGTGAACCAGCGTTGGACACGAGGCGAGAGGACCAGCAGCCGCTGTCAGGCCTCCCAGAGACTGCAGAGCCGTCGACCAATCATGGTGAGTGACAAGGCAGCCCCCTCGTACATCCCCACCCACTTCATCACTCACCACAACACCCCCTTCCAACCTTATTTTGCTTCCTGGGCATTTCCCCCCAATCCCCAACTCAGCAGGGAAAAGTCAAAAAGGGTGGAGGCAGGGGGAGGGGAGGGCAATGAAACAGGCTGTGTGTGTGTGTGTGTGTGTGTGTGTGTGTGTGTGTGTGTGTGTGTGTGTGTGTGTGTGTGCGCGCGTGTGTGTGTGTGTGTCTTTGGGTGCGGGGGATTTTAGACAGCCATGCTGGACAGAAAAACATGAATCAAACAGCACATCAAACCTCCCGCTTGGCCCTGCCCATCTTTTGCCTTGGCCTCACTCAGCTTAGTTAAGCTCAGCATGGCACAGCTCAGCGTTTTTCCTGCTGCTGCTGAGTTCACTTCACAGTTTTTTTTCCTATTGAAACACAATAAAAAAGAAACTCAAAAGGATGTCCTTGAGCTGCTCATACTTTTTTGTGCATGATATTCTGCCTTATCAGCAGAGCAGTAAAATACTCCCTTCCACCAGCACCTTTTTTCCTCTCTTTAACCCTCTGCCATGTCTAACAATTCTGACCCACACTGCCATCCTTTCAAGGAGGTTTGTCCATTGTGGAAACACCAGGGCCTGTGTTCACAAATAGTCTGAGAATCCTCTCAGAAAGCTCCTAGCTCAGCCAAAACAAATTCAGACAAGGACTGCCAGCTTAAGAGTGATTTACGAACAGAGCAACTCTGAACAAGGAAGTCTGTACATTTGTGACCCCATAGCTAACTATGGTCATACCTAGTTATATTAAAGATGGACTCCACCAACCTCACCGATGGGTTTTGGACCTGCTGTGGTAGTTTCTTGGAGCCAGAAAGAACTATATTTGGATGAGAAGCTGAAATAGAGGCAAATATGCAAAATAAATAAATAAATAAAAATTGAAAAAATAAAATAAAATCAGGAAAGGGGCAAATACTTTTTCACAGCACTGTATGTTCACTTTACTGAGTAGTGGCTCATTAGTGACACATTAGTCACCTATAACTGATGACATGATCAAATATTATTAAATATTATTTATCATATAATATTATGACTGCACTAAGCTCATGAAGTGATCTATCTCTCTATCTGCCATCTGTAATTCTTGAATCAATCAAAACACCTTAAATATATTTATATATACAGTATATGACCATTCAGTTTTTTTTTATCAGCTTTTGTGCATTTCATGCTTGAGCGATCACTGGATTCTCTCAAGCTTAAAAAGATGAATTAACCAGATTACATGAACTGTAAATATTCTGTTTTCTTACTTGAAGGGAAAAAGTGACAGAGCAGTAATGCTCTGTCACTTTGTCCTCTCAAGAAACTCCTGAACATCTTTAAAGCCCGCCTTTCCACTCCTAGCAGTTTTCCATCTTAGAAGCACTTTAAAAAGCTAAGATGCTTTGTAAATAACTTTTATCTTTACTGGGATAAAATCTTAGCTTTGAGGGGGAATTCCTAGAAAATGTCAAAATTCTAAGAATTTCCTTCAAATGTCATCATTAGGACTGACTTTTTGTTTTTGTTCTGCACTGCAACTGAGAGTGACACTCAAAAAGAGATGGAGGAGCGACTGAAAGAGTGAGGAGTGGGGGTTGTTTCCCCATGGGCCCAGTAAAAGTGCTTTTGCTTCCCCCCAATGGCCAGGGTTCATCTAAAGAGATGACTTTTATTGATTTGGTTTGATTTCTGCTACTGAGGGAGGACAGAGGAGGAGGAGGAGAGAGATGCGCTGCTTTCAAACACTACATCATGTGAAGAGGCCTCTGTCTGTTGGGCTTGCCACTTATGATACCTTCTTATTATCTTTTTCGGACTCGTAGCAGAGATAGATGAAACAGACTAAGCATTAGCACCGAAAAGATGTTTAGTTACAAACCTTGAAATCACATGAGGATGACTCATACTGTAAATGGCAAACCTCTGACAGCAGCTGACCCATTATGCAGTCACACATGCTCAGTCTTTTCGCATGCTCCTTCTTCTCTGTGTACTCTGAATCATTAAAGTGCGGCTGTCAAGAAGCTCGACGTGCAATGGTCCAACATGGAGGCCGTGTAGCGCGCTCCGCCTGTCGAGGGAACTGCAGGGCCCTCCTCTAATTGGCAGCTGCAGGTGATTTTTGGAGATGTCAGTCTTCTCTGGCAGTTGCAAACGCTTCCCTCCAACTCCTCTCTCTGTGTCGCAACCCCCACCTTAACCCCCTCCTTTCCTCATCTACTCTTGTAAACCTGAAAATGAATAAAAGAGTCATTTATGTGCACCAGGGGACAGAGGGTGACCTTCTCTCTGAAGTCATTGCCCCCAGCCAGTCATTTACATAGAGCTGTCAGAATGCAGAGCAGAGCTGAGGTCCTCCTGCACACAAAGAAGGACATAATTGATAATGTACAACACAGCCTGTAGGGACGAGCTGCATCTTCCTCCTCCTCTTCCTCCACCTCTTCTTTTTCTCCTTCTTCTACTGCCACATTTCATACTAGTTATACCCCAATACACACACACACATATGCACATGCTGCCATGCACTCACAGCCTGACACACTACCTCCTTCTCACATTTTCCTCACTCTCCTTTCTTTTTCTTTCTCAGCCTTCCTCTGTTGTGCATAAGACATTGCTGGTGCTGTGTAGGTCCACCTACATAGGTGCAATGTTCAAGGAGTCTAATTAAAAGAAAGCAAGGTAAAGGACAAGTTTTGAACATACCTTTAAAAAGGACCTTTTGAAAAGGATTATAAAAATCAGGTGAATGCTTGCCTGGCTGCATCTGGATTCATTTGCAGTGACTTTGTGTTCATACAAATTTAATGAGCTGGAATTGAGAAAAAGGACAGGAAAGAGGGGAGAACTCAGATGTGCTTACCTATTTAAATGTGCGTAGCTATGGTTACACAAACATGAAAGCAATGGGAGCCCTTTTCAGTCCAGGTTTTGATTCATCCAATGCCTATCAATGTAAGGAGGAGGCAAAGGAAGAAGAGGAAGAAGTACAGGGGTAACAGAACAGTATATCATCTTTTTATGAAGGAAGAATGTGTAGTTCAGTCTCATACACGCACATTTTGTCTATCACATACACAAATATCTTCTTTCTAATAAAATTCAATTAGATAGAGCATGGCATATTTTGTGTATCTGTTTTCACGTTAGCCTTGATTCATCAGCTTGTAGCCTTTATTAAATTTCTTAATCAGATTTAAATTTTAACATTGAATTAATTTAAATTTGCACTGTTTTAAACATATATTAGAACACAAAGCTGTTCCAGTATTGTGCCCATGTTGTACCTTCTGCTTTCCCCCAAACCACTGCCTCTCACACGCTCTGGCCACACTCTTCTTCACGGATGGAAAAAGTAATCATATCATATTGGTTAAGTAAAAGTAGCGATTAGAGCTGAAACGAGGAATTGATTTTTCAATTAGCCTCATCGTTCAAAGGAAAGGAGTCTGCAGCTGTTTTGATGACTGATTAATCTTTTCAGTCAATTTTGAAGCCAAATCCATTTTTGTCATTTAGGACAGTAAAGTTGGGTTTGGGTAAATAAACATTCGATTGGTGTGACAGTTTGGGGAAAGAGCACTCAACTATTTAATGAAATTAAAAGTATGGGTATTATTATTGGGATATTATATGCCGTATCAGTAATGTAAATAAAAATTTATAAACAAGAAAAAGTCCTGTTAAGTAGGCAAAAGTATACAAGTTACCTATTATAAGTAAAGTGAATTTTTGAAGCATCTTTTAGCTAACACTTACATAACCAACACTTTTGACCTTGTCACCTGTTAAGCAAATAGTTTTAGCCAGTCTGACCACTTTACCCATGCATGACGTTGTTAACTATTTCCACCACAGTTTTTTTCTATTGTTTAGTCATTTCTTCTAGCTATTTTACCTGCTAGCTAATATAAAATTATTATTTTTAGCTAACTGCCGCTTGTTTAATAGTTTCTTCTAGCGAACTATATTTATTCTTTAATCCATTTGTTTTAGTTAACTGACACATATTTAGACATTTTTTCTGGCTGAATATTTTACCTGCTTGTTATTTTGTTTAGCTATTAGTTTTAGCTAAGTGACTCCTGTTTACTCTGTTACTCATAGCTAATTAGGGCCAGAAGTGGGGGTCACCAGTCTGTCGCAGGGCTAACACAGGGCTATTTAGGATCACCAGTTAACCTAACCCCACTGACTGCATGTCTTTGGACTGTGGGTACCGAGTACCCAGAGAGAACCCACACAGACACGGGGAGAACACACAAACTCCACACAGAAAAGTCCCGGCCAGATGGTGGATTTGAACCCAGGAATTTGTTGCTATAAGGCAGTGCTTAATTTTTCAAATTAGACAAGCTGCTCCACTTTCTAAATTTAGTGGTGTTAGATGAACAATATTCTTTTTGAGACATGGTGAGAAGGAAAACATTGTAGCACTGAAACACCCAAGTAAACCACAAGCGCCTTGCAAATGTATTTTTTATATTCCATGTCTGCTCCTTTCACACTCTCATTCAAACAAGTGCAGACAATTGAGTGTAAGGAAATGGATTTGAGCTATATACAGGCAGGCACACACTTGTGTAGGCTAAAAGCGCATACACACATTGACCGAGAAGTCATTACTGCACACTCATCCGCTCCTCTTCCCACACAGTACTGTGAGTGGAGCACAGAAGGAGTCAACTGCTCCCTTCAGGCAGGGCACAAAGCTGGTGCTTGTTGCATGACTTCCACACTAAGCGCTCGATCAAAAGAGCTGAAGCCAGAGTGGTAAGAGAGTGTGTGTGTGTGTGTGTGTGTGTGTGTGAGAGAGAGAGAGAGAGAGAGCGAGAGAGAGAGGGAGAGAGAGAGAGAGAGAGGAGCGAGGGAGAGAGAGAGAGGAGTGCAAGGCAAGGCAGTGGATGCTCACAGAGGAAGGGAGGGGCCTGTGCCTGCACCTGTACCTCCGGCCAAATACTAAACATTAATGAATGAAGCGCACCCTCTTCGGGAGACAGGGGGAAAAAAAGCCCTTAACAAAAACAACAACAGCGTGTTTCATCCTCCTCTCATCCCTCTTTCCCTCCTTCTTTTCATAAGTAGTCTATTAGCAGGAAGGGGCATTGCCAAACAGAGAGAGGAGGAGGAGAAAAAGACGAAGAGAAACAGGGACCCCGTGTTTGAATCTCACTGTGGCCGTGCCAACTTGACTATAGAGAAGCAACAAAGCAGCTAAGTGGCTGGGCATGAAGAGGGGAGTATAGGCAACTGGGGGGATAAAAGGGTGGTAGACGGGTATAGGAGGGAAGAGTGAGACAAAAAGAGAGAAAAGGGGGTAGACCTGCGATTTAAAAAAAAACAGAGTCCAGTAATCAAAGCTAATGGCTCCATTGTGTCTAAAAAGCATCTGATAGCTTTAGAGTGCATTGGGAGTAGTGCTCAGTGTGGAGAGGTAATGCTGAGGAGGTGTGGTCAGTGTGTGTGTGTTGTGTGTGTGTGTGTGTGTGTGTGTGTGTGGTAGCAGGGTTAACACCTGCTCCTTTGTGCTTTAAAAGCTGAGCCAGGAGTTAGTGGCAGACCCAACATGCACACACACACATGCACACACAAAAGTCCTCTTCTTAAAAGGGTTATTACAGTGGCTTTCTGGCAGCCTGTGTGTTTTTGCTTTATTATTATATTCAGCATAGTTATGATTGTCAGTCCCTCTGCTTACAGGGGCCATGGCCCCTGTGCGTTCACCGCCTGTTGCCTCTCTACAGACTACAATCATGAACACCACTCAGATGCAGGAAATTACAGGGGGAATGATGGGAGGTGTGTGTGAGGGGTGAGGGTGGGGAGGGATCTAAAAAGTAGCTTGAACAACCAAGTTTGTTTTTTTCTCTGCACACCATGCTGCCCTCATCGTGGTCTAAATGAGACCGATGTCGGATCTAGTGTGCTTTAAGGTTTTTAAAGCATACTGAAGTGAGTGAGGAGGGGCGAGGGAAGGCGAATTAAAGATATGATCATCTCGTTGTGTCAGAGCTACATTTGGTGTATTTTAATGGGAACATCCTGACTGCGGATTATTACAGCAGACGAAGAGTGCAATTAACTGTGTATGTGTGTTGGAAAACAGTAAGAGCATTGAGAAATGACCTCTGATGGTTTCTCTCCTCTTCTTTGACTTCTCCGCTTGTGTTTTCTCCTCTTCTTCACAGATGAGTGTAGAGGGTGACGATAAGCGAACTCGCACTCGGTCCAAGGGAATCAGAGGTGAGTGTTGCTCACTCAGGCCCAGTCTGCAGCAGTTATATTTACACATGCTCATTCACAGCCAAACTTCACTTCTGCTGGTTAACTAGAGTGTGTGGGTTCATGTGTTCAGATGGGTGACAAAGACAGTGAATAAGGAGGCTCTGTGTGTCTTTACTCAGCAGTATATACACACAGCTCTCCAACATCACAGCTTCTCTGTAGTATCAGATCTAACACATAACATATTGACATGTCTGTCCAAATAAAACTAATTAATGTGACTCACATCTGAAATGGCTTAGATCAATGTCTTAATCTCACAATATGCTGTTCAGATGCCACTGAATGTAATCCAGAGTTTTGCAGAAGTTCTTTATTTGTTACACACAGATGGCCATGAGTCAGATTCCTTTCTTTTACTTTAACAAATACCTGCTGCCTCACAGGGCGTGTAGAGAAACAGATAAACTACAATGATGTACACATTTTGGAAAGTGGCACAGTAGCTGTAACATCACTGACAAGGAGATAAAGAAGTCCTTCTCTGGATAAACAGTCTCCAGCAATTTCTAACACTAGAGTTTGTCCTTATATTAGAACATATTGATTCACCTTCAGCTGCCTGTCATTGATCTTAACTGTGGTGTTGTTTCCAAAGAGAAACACAGGCCCTCACTGGGTCTGCACTGTATGCATCTTGTTGAGGTGTTGGGCTACTGATTCTTCAAATTCTCTGCAACTCTACTGTACACCTTCTCCCAAACGATATCTGGTGCTTTGATGATGGTGTTGGAGAGTGCTGTCTTAACACATTGCTCCAAATCCCACCATAGGTGTTCAATTATGTTAACATCTGGTAAGGCCAGAGCGTGATTCTCATCATTTTCATCCTCATTAAAAACCGTTCGGTGAGCCTTCGTACCAATGACCCTTCCCTCTAAGGGTGCAAGTGGACCCAAACCATGGAAGCAAACTTTGTCACCCATCTGCCAGTGGGTTTGTGTGTACTGCATATGTATGTGCTAATGTCCACTGAACAGTTAAATAATACTGATGCATTTCATCTGAGTCACAGCTCTTAGAAAAATAACAGTCTTTGCAACTTCATATTTTATAGTCCACATGTACTTGTGCCTGTTACAAAGCCACTGGGTGTTTATGTGTACAACTACATGTAAATTTAATGTGTCCTTGAATGAGTGTGTAAATATATATATTGATATGTGTGTGTTTCTTTGTGTGTTTGTGTTTGCATATATGTTTGATGTTTAGAAATAAGACAGCAAAGCAACAGTTCACAGGGCGTTCAGAAGGCGTCCAGTCATTCCAACTGCATGATGAAAGACTAAGAAACTAAGCATGCACACACGCATGCACATACACACACACAAACAACACACTTGTTTTGTTTGTGTGTGTGTGTGTGTGTCTGTGTGTGGATGTGTGTGTGTGTGTTTATTTTCTCTTTAGAGCTCTTAATGTATCTTGATACCAGGCTCTTTCTGACATGTGATTAATGCATGTGATATCGGAGGCCAAACTGAATTCTCTAGGATCCTATTGTTTTTTCATTTTGGCTCCAAATGAAAATAGGATATTTCTCCAAAACTCATTCTATCACTCAGCTTCCAATCGATGCCACAGCCGGCATGTGTGCGTGTGCTCTTTGGGAGCAGAGCTTGATTTATGTTTCGAAGGCAATTACTATAAGTTGGCCCTGAAAGAAGTGCAGTTTTCTCTTGATGAAGGCAGTTTTCCTTTTAATTTCTTCTGCCAAATTATGGTAACTAAAGTGTAACAATTAATCATGTTTTATTGCGGAAGTCTGCATATAATTGTCACTTTTTCTGAACAGTGCTGTGCAGTTTGGCTGATTTAGGCTTTCTGTGTGTGTGTGTGTGTGTGTGTGTGTGTGTGTGTGTGTGTGTGTGTGTGTGTGTGTGTGTGTGCGTGTGTGTGTGCATGTGTGCGTGCATGCGTGCGTGTGTGTGTGTGTGCATGTGTGTGTGTGTGTGCCTTATTCATACAGTATGTTTGCTTGTTTGTTTTTCATGCAGATGTGTATGTGTGAACTCAGGAGCATGTACATTTGTTTTTCTTTTCTTTTTTTCTTTTTTTTTTTTGCATGTGTGTGTAAGCCTCTATGAGGAATCCTCATGGGATTCGTATGCATTTGTGATTTATTGATCTGAGTTTCTTTTAGCAGTGCGGCATTCTGAGCAGTTGTTCATCTTTGTTCTCCCTCCCCATGAACCCCCCTCCCTTCTCTCAGTTCCTATTGAGCTTGTAGGACAAGAGCTGAGGTAAGGAAACACCTTCATCTTTGTGCAAATCCCTTTCATAAAGTTCTTTTATGTGTGCCGCCAAGCCCCTCCCCGCAGCACTCATACACCCACTAACGGTGCTTCTTTAGATGATGCTGTATATTCTTCTTTTTCTATTTCTCATTATCAGCACTTCTCACTTCGTGGTCAGTGCTTCCAACAGGCTGCTATTGATTTCTTGCAGCCTTTTGCTGTTTCCTGCTACGAGCTCGTACAGTAGATGCAATGAAAGAGGTGTATGATGTTTTTGCCATCTGATCAAAGGATACAGCACAAGAAGAGAAGATTGTGAAAGGCTGTTATTTTATTTTTTTTCTCCTGCCCCTACCTCCTCCCCATAGTCCCCCCACCCAGGCACCAGCTTTCAGGGGCCACAAAGCCAATCATCGCCCTTCCTTGCCCTCCTTCTAAATGATTTTTTCATCCTCTCTCATTTTGTCACACTTCACCTCCGAGCATTGATCTCTACTCAGCACTCCAAAAAAATACTTGAGGTTTTGGGATTAAGAAAAAAAAAAGAGGCCAGTGAGTGGCTGATTTAAAATGCAAATGCAGCATTTTTTAATAAGTGAAATTAATAATAAGGATAATTGGAGTAATAAAGGGCAATTGCTGGGAGAAGTTAATGAGAATTGAAATGAGCCATCCTGAGGGGTCATAGCAACCTGAATCAAAGGAGAGAGAGCGAGAGAGGGAAACACAGTGAGCGAGAACTGATGATGATGACTGGTGAAGAGAGCAGAGCAGGGGAAATTACAGCAGGTCCCGGCTGATCCTTATCTTGCGTAGTAACAGGATATAGGCTAGGGTTGATGTATGACATAAAATATTATGTTTTCTCCTGCTTGATGCCACCTGCATTCATGCATTATGTGTGTCTGGTGGAAGGGTGGGGGTTTATCTTTGTGCACATGCATTTGTGTAACATGTATGCTCAGATTGCATGTCTGTGCTTCACTTTTCTTTGTTTATTTTAATTGACCTCTTCTTTTTTATTTACTGCCTGTCTTTATCATTGCTACTGCACAGGGACTAAAATGCACCCATGTCTTAAACATATCTCTAACCTCCATCCATCCCATCCAGCTGCCCCACCCCTGGATGCAATGGCTCTGGCCATATCAGTGGGAGATACTCACGACACAGAAGGTAGGGCAGATTAAAAACCCCACCCTCTGTCTCTCTCTGTCCTTCGTCCCAGTCTTGTTTGTCCTCTCTGTTCTCTGTCCATCTGCTTTGTTCTTTTAAAGGAACAGTTCAGCATTACTTTCTGTGATGCTGAGAGTTAGATGAGAAGATCAATACCACTTTTATATCTGTGCGCTAATTATGAAGCTCGAGCCAGCAGCTGGCTCACGTAGCTTAGCACAAAGAATAGAACTGAGTGAAACAGCTAGGCTCTGTCTAGCCATCCATGGATCTTTCCAACAAAATCTTCCAAATAACACTTTGAAACCACAATGCAAAGATGTGATCTTGGGAGACTTTTGTCCTGGACTCTATTTTGGAAGGTTGTAGTGGCTTCCCTGCATCTACAATGTAATATCTCCTGGCCAAGAAACAATGCTATTGAGATTACAGACTAACAAATTATTTCTTGATTAATGAGCTTTAAAGGTGCTTATCAATTTAATTACTTGTCTTTGGACACTGCCAGGCTAAATGTTGTCCCGTGTTTCCATTTGTTAAGCAGAGGTGAGCTAAGCAACAATCTTTTAGTTTTGCAGTGTTGATATTGCAAAGCTGGTCAAGTCACAGATTAGCTGATAATGAGCCAAATGGTCCATCTTTAAAATGACAGTGGTAAGAAGGGTGTAGTGGAGAATAAGTTACTTAGAGTCAGATCAAAAGAAATCAACAAAAGAGTGTTTCTTCAGTGTTTCTGAGTAACTGACGAGGAAAAGCAAAGAATGGAGGCAAGTCCAGAAAAAAATACACAGGCTTCAGTTCCCCATCCCCACCACCACCCCATCCTAAAAAGGATAAGCAGAAGAAAATGAATGGATGGATGGATCTTTCAATCCTAAAATTTATCTCGTTCTCCCGCCCCTTATGATCCTTCTGATTCCTTCTGATTCTCTATTAAATAAAAATAGAAATAAAAAATCTCAAAATTAGAATTTTAGAATAAAATGCAAAGCTTCTCGGATTCTTTGTTATTGAAATTACAGATGTAGACAGTGTGAATGAGTTTTAAAGGTTCTGGCCAAAACATTGCAAATAGAAAACATTCATTATATCACATACCAGAGCATCAAAATCTAAACCTAAGTAATAAACCTTTCAGTGGGCAGCGGTGAAATGTGATTTCTTCAGGTGTTATTCCAGCCTCATTCCCCTTCCCTCCATTCATCGTCTGTGTCGTTCGCCCTGGGAGATCCTGGGAGACTCGGGGCAGCTCACTGGCTTGTGACTCCTCTTTATTGAGGGGCAGATATTAGCTATCTGTTTACATGTGTATTTGTTCAGCAGGCAATTTTGAGATGCACTTTGTTTATAGATCGTCCCTCAGACTCCCTCAGCGTCTCCCAGGTGAGCGTAAGAAGGAGTTTATTGGATTTCACCCTCTGCTGCCTTGCCTGCCCGCCTCTCCATACAAGTTGTTCATTAAACGTTCCACTCAATTGGCTGAGATTGGTTGTGATGTCTGAGTGAGCTAGCATGGCGCCCCCCTCAGGCGTGTTGACTCATACTAAAAGAGCAGCTCCATCCTTTTTAAATCAAAAAACACCGTGCCTCCTTCTGCTGTGGTTATGTTAGGCATGCTAGAGTGTGCTTTCACTTACAGTCCGGCTTGATATTCTCGATTCTGTTCTCTCCCTTTTCTTCTTGTCTCCTCCCTTTCTCCCTCACAAGCATTTTGGGTTGCCCCATAGCAAGAAAGCGCCGTCTTGAAGAAGCAGAGGCAGAGCAGGAGCAAGAACAGGAAACAGAGCGGCCTGCCTCCAAGAGGAAGTCCCACCCCCTGAAACTAGCCCTAGATGAGGGCTTCAGTGCAGAGAGTGATGCTAGCAGTGAGGCTGAGGGCGAGGGAGAGAAAGATGGAGACAAAACAGAAGGAACCAAGGGTGAAGAGGAGGTGGAGGAGAGGGACACAAGTGTGGAGGAGGAGAGAGAGGAAATGACAGAATTTACGCACGACGGACAGACAAACGGACAGGAGGAGAAGACACAACAGAAAGAGGAGGAAGAGAAGTATCAGAAGGAGGAGAACTTTGCAGCTGATGAAGGTATAAAACTTTGCTTCCTGATAACAAAGAGCAGTAATGAGAATATTGAAAAATAATCACGGCATCGATGGAGCACATTTTCGTCATATTTCAATATCAAAGCAGCTTAAGGCCAAGATATCCTGATTGCAATTCTTGGATGGGTCAAGCTTCCAAATTGCTGGATACTACATTTCCCACAAGAGTGTCTTAATTAGACCCCACTCAGCTTCCTCACTACCCGCTTCATCATTTCAGTCAGGACTATAGTCAGAGAAGACTGGTGTTTCCCTTTGCAGAAATGTATGTGCATATGTGTATGGCTTTGTTGGCTCTTCTCTGAGCAGCAGCAAGATCTCCAGCACAGGAGAGAGCAGGTATCAGTGTAAACAGATATGACATTAAGTCAGAAACACCATGATGGGATGGAGGTCAGTTGCAGTGTAGCTTGCAGAAGGGTTTGTAGAAGAGTATAAGATCAGGGTTGTTTTGTTCTGACTGAGTGATACTTTTTCTAAATAAGTGGAATTTAACAGCTATCAAAATACGCACTTTGATTAGGGTTTGTTTTTCAGATTAAGTTTAATCCTAACCAGTGTGCATGTCTTAGCATAATCATTTGTGAAACTCTTTTATACGTTTTAAATACATTACAACCTGAGAACCTCCTGAGAGTCGTAAAAAACAGTCGTAAAAAGTCCCTGAGCCTCACTGATTGTGATAGAGTTAGCCTTTAGAGAAAAGATGAACTCATGGGGAAGATCACGGTGTGTGTTAACTCACCTGATGAACTCAAAAGAATAAGTTATAAAATGTACTTTATGGGTCACAAACATGGCACAGGTGCATAGCCTTGCTTGTTACTGACTGCTAGGAGCACAAGGGCTTTGTGAGTGATTTTCTTTCTCTATCAACAGACTGTTTTACATCCACAGATTTGTGACAGCGGCTTGTTTTTATATCACTCTGAGCACACACTGAATGACTTAGCAGGCATAAAAGTGATGCAAATAATGATAAAGATATTGCTGACAACAGCCTGAAGTCACTGCATGACTCACACTTTCCTCTGTGTCACTGTTCTGACCTCTTCATCTTTGTTCCGACAGAGGAGGAGTGTGTGATCATCGAGCCTGAGCTCAGAGCAGCGGCACCTGCAGCCGAGGAGTGTCACTCTCCCTCACAGAGCACTGAAGAGGTGGCCAACTCTCTCCTCCACCTGGGCCGAGTCAACAACAACAATGCTCCGAGTGTGGCTGTTCAGCAGACTGTTGCTATGGAGACTGAGAAGGATGTCACTGTGGCAGTTAAACAGGGTGAAGAAGTAAAGGACGAGCAGGAGGGGGACACAAATGAAGGGGGAGAGGAAGACGAGGAGGTGGTACACAGAGTTCAAGCACTGGAGGACTCATCTGCTCTGCTGAAGGAAGCAGCTGATGTGGAGGGTGAGCAAGAGGAGCATGAAGACGTGAGCAACCACATGAGCCGAGACTATCTGACTGAAAGTGACCTGCATGAACAGTTCAAAGGTGAAGACAATGAAAAAGAAGGGATGGTAGTGCCAGTGCAGGAGAGGCAGGGCACTCCAACAGATGATAATGAGCAGCACAGGGACCATGTTTTGCCCATTTCTGATGTGCCAACTGCCATCCACACCATCACCAGCACCGCAGCAGCTCAGGGAACACACATCAAGACTGAAGACCGCAGGGCCAGTCCTCTGGAGGACTACAACTCACACCGGGCAAGTCCCTTTGAGAACAGAGGCAGTCCACTAGACAACTCTCATAAGCCTAGCTCGCTTCAGAACTACAAGGCCAGCCCGCCTTTAAGCTACAGCTCCCACAGGGCCAGTCCACTGGAGGACTACTTCCCCATTCCCAGAGGGGAGAACTACAAAATCCACAAAGCTTCATCCTCAGCCTCTCCTGACATTATTGAGGTGCGATCGGATAAGTCAGAGGATAAAGACTTTGATGATGTGGATGGAGATGATGAGCGCGATGATGAAGACAGCCTCTCGCAGCGCTCTGCAGTGACAGACGAGTCTGAGATGTTCGACATGACCCGGGGGAACCTGGGCCTGCTAGAGCAAGCTATTGCCTTGAAGGCAGAGCAGGTGAAGCCATCAGGGCCCAGAGAGCTGCTACGCACCCCAGATATCCACCACCAGCGGTACTTCACCATGGAGGACAGGCCCAAGCACCTGGATGTCATCCGCAAGAGCTATTTCAGCAAAGGTAGGACAGAGGGAATTAACAAAGAGGGGAGGACAAAGCTACAACATGTACTGAGATGGTATTGTGAAAGTTTGCCTGAGGGAGACAGCACATCAGGCACATTTAGTCCACTTTCTTTTTATATCTTAGCTTTTTAAAAGCTGTTAGCAGCACATGGTACTGCAGCACAATGTTGCTAACTTTGTGATTTTCTTACTAGGTCACCACCTACTTTTTAGGTTTGGGGTAGGGCTAGAGTCAGGTTCACATGCTCCCCTTTAAATGGAACTTTCAACTATTTGGACTCAGAATGAAAACTTATAACAGAATTTCTCTAGGGTCAAAATGCATTTCAGCGAGTTGATTTTAAAGGCAACATATTACCAGTGTCTGAATGTATGCTTATGCTTGAGCATGCTGCTCATAGGCAGCCTAACCCCATCCCTACCCTAGCTGTTCACTGATGGTTTCGTTAAAACCCCTTTAGCAACTTATCTATTGAATGTGCAGCGGTATGTTCAGTCAATCATCTAGCAGCTAGACAGAAGCTGTATATGTGCCTCAACAGCCAAACACAGGTCACCAGTATGTGTCATTGGGCCATTTTCCACAGTAGGAATGTGCCCATGTATGATCTTGTAGCACTAAGTTGCCACCACGATTTCCCAACACACAGTCAGACGCAGTCCGTGAGGCTCAGTGCGTTTGTTTATTGGCACGTGTTGCCCAGCTTAAAGCAGATGTCTTTTCAGACATCAACCAGTGTTGCTTAGTTCAGCAGCATTCCAGCTTACTTCACTCACGGCTCCCAGCATGCTACTGTGTGATATAGAAGAAACATGATTAGATGACTGACAGCTGTCCCAGCCAGCCTCTCCTGGAACTGTCCCGGAACCCTCTGCTACATGACTGCCCTGCTGCTGAGCTAAAACCACACCCCACTACCACATATCTCTTTGAGGGCCTTTTTTTTTTTGCAGGAAACATCTTGGTTCCGTCCATTGATCATACATTCATTGTTTCTAGGCTTGTCATTCATATTTTCAGGTTATTCTAAAAGCTCACTAAAAGCCTCCAATTTATCCAGAATGCTAAGGTGAAGGTACTGACAGGAACATATTGGCTTCTTTTCATTGGCTCCCGGTTAAATCCAGAATTAAATTTAAAATTTTTCTCTGCACATACAAAGTCTTGAATAATCAGGCCCCATCTTATCTTAAAAACCTCAAATTACCATATTGTCCAAATAAAGCACTTTGCTCTCACACTGCAGGCTTACTTGTGTTTCTTAGAGTTTTGTAAAGAGGTAGCTTAAAGTAGAATGGGAGGCAGAGCCTTCAGCTTTCAGGTCCCTCTCCTCTGTGGAACCAGCTCCCAGTTTGGATTCGGGAGATAGACACCCTCTCTATTTTTAAGATTAGGCTTAAAACTTTCCTTAATGATCAAGCTTATAGTTAGGGCTGGATCAGGTCACCCTGAACCCTCCTTTAGTTACGCTGCTATAGGCTCAGATTACTGTGGGACTTCATGTGATGCACTGAGCGCTTCTTCTCCACTCGCCTCTTTTCACCCCATGTGTTTATATACCACTGTGGCTTGTTGTTACATTTTTGTCCTCTCTCTCCCTTAGTCTGCATTTTTTCCTGGCTCCCTATGCTCTGTTTTTCGTTTCTTCTTTACTCTTTTTCCTCACCTGCAGCAGATAGCTGCCCCTCCCTGATCCTGGTTCTGCTGGAGGCTTCTTCCTGTTAAAAGGTTTTTTCCTTCCCACCTCCACAAAGTGCTCATTTAGGGTGCTGTTTGATTTTTGGTGTTTTCTCATTATATGGTCTTTACCTTACAGTATAAAGCACCTTCAGGCAGCTGTTCTTGTGATTTGGTATGCTTGGAACTGAAGTTACTTTCAAAGTTGTCTCAACATACGGCAACTGTTTGCTAAGGCTATAACTACCTCCCCTCACCAGAGCCACACCGAGACCTGATAATCTGCTGCAGTGTAATGTGTGAGAAGTAAGCTATAGAGCGTTGAAAAGTCAAACAAAAGAGAAAACAGTAAGAAGACAAAGTGAATCAGCTGGTACCACTCTTGTGAAACTGACAATCACCAGTTTCTGTCCAAGAAAACAAAACAGGCAAGTGCCAGAGTTTGACACTTTTACTTTTCTCAGGTAAGCTAGCGTTGTCAGTTGCTCCCTGGTGGTTGGCTTTATATTAAGAATACAGACCAAAGGTGCTCCCTCACTATTCAGTCTAATGCTCTGCAAGGAAGCAAGTGATTTTTTTAGTATCACAATGATATGAATGGAATACAAAAAAGAGGTGAGCATACAGAAAACGATGGTTTAAAGTTTTACTAAATGTGCTAATATAATGTTGGGAGCAGAGGGAATAAATAAACACAGTGTACCAAATAAGAGATGAGTCACAGAGCTCTGTTTAGATCCTCCCTTTTCTATTGTAATGGGGATGAAGTGGTTCCAGTTGAATAGACTTCCATGAGGAGCTGGGAGGAAGTGCTCAAAGAGAGAGCAAGAAGGGACAACAGCATGTGAGAGAGAGCACAGAAGAGAGGACAAAATATCAACAGAAAAAAAGGAGGCATGCAGGTTGTTCCACAGTGGAGTGTTTGTTTACATGCTACGTGTGTCTGAGCCTTGTATTACACAGTTGGCACACTGCCCGCTTGTCATGCTTCTCACAGTATAGCAGCAGTGTGATTACATGCCCGGTAGTGCTGCCCTCTCCTTGGCCTTAACTCCCTCCTGCGGTGACGTTCCTGTTCTGCTCGATGCTAATTAGGAGATGCATGTCTCGTTAACATTCAATTTGAAGGCCAATAGAGCATCACACCATCCTCTTGCTCCCTTCTCCTCTCTCCAGTGCCACTGATACTGCCTGGCCTACCTCCAGTAGCAGTGGGGAGGAGCAGACATCTTTAATTATGTGTAAATTATACAGTGGTGCGATTTTCTTCTAATGTATTGTAAGGCACTCTTTTGTCCAAGATGATCCAAACAAGGTCTTGAAAGTGTCGTGCAAATGCAGCCAAGGATGGAAATGATTAAACTCAGATAGGATCATTGCAGCTCATTATTTTGATAGTATTTTATCCTCAAAAGTATTCAGATAAGCACACATTTAGACTAATGCATGGTATACCTCATGTATTTACAGACATGCATAAGACATAAGTAGGGGGATACAGATGGTGTGGCTTTTGTGCAGATGCTGGAAATATGTCTGAATTTCACGCTCAGCCAAGCAGACTGTCTGATGGCATTAACCACTTGCTTTTGTCCACCTTGTTCTTCCCACCTTCCCCTCTCCTTTTACTTGGCCTTCCTTTTTCCTCTTCTCTTTTCTATTTCACTACCTTCTTTTTCTACCATCCTATCCCACTCCAACCCAGAGAGCAGCAGGCCAGAGAGAGAGAGCAAGTGTCCTACACCAGGATGTGATGGGACTGGCCATGTGACCGGTCTTTACCCTCACCACCGCAGCCTATCAGGCTGTCCGCACAAGGACAGGATCCCCCAGAGAGTGAGGTTTTATTTTTGTTGTTCTTTGTTATTCCAGCTGCTTAGAAGAGGAAAAATAATTTTTAGTCAGTTTAATTGTGGCTTCATGAGATTTTTCTGAGATCTCAGGACCCACAGATTCCATGATTTGGTATATGTGTTTAAAGGACACCAGTCCTTTGGTTTGAATTGGTTAAATTTTGATAAGCAATACAGAACAAGTGCCTGTGCTTGGTTCACTCCATCAAAGCCTCTTTATATTCAAAGATAAATAACTGATACGAGATTTTTTTGGGGGGAGAGGGGCCAAAAATATTTATATAAGAAATTAAAAGAAAAAAAAAAAGCAAATCCCGGCCCAGTGATTTTCATACTCTCCATTAAGTGAAAATATTGATTTTTGATTGTTTAAATTGGGTTTTGGGGTTTTTGCCATAATTGTGTATCTTTTCCTCAGTTCTGGCCATGCATGAAAACGTGCTTAAGTGCCCAACTCCTGGCTGCACCGGTCAGGGCCATGTTAACAGCAACCGCAACACACACCGCAGGTATATTTACGCACTTTACGCCATTGTACCTACAGATACAATAATAGAATTATTATGGTATAAACAATTTTCATATTTTTATACATATATGAATCTTGTGTGTGTGTGTGTGTGTGTGTGTGTGTGTGTGTGTGTGTGTGTGTGTGTGTGTGTGTGTGTGTAGGATAGAGTGTTGAGCACTTTGTGCATCTGCAAGCTTGTATATTCATGTATGCAGAACAGCAAATGTGTCAGCCCACATCAGTACTGTGATGTGGATTTACAGGGTCAGCAGTATGCACTTGTAATATTCATCTTCTTTTCTTCCTTTATCCCTGAAGTCTTTCTGGTTGTCCCATTGCTGCTGCGGAGAAGCTGTCCAAGAGCCACGATAAGCAGCATCTCTCTCAGTCAGGGAGCGAGCACCTCAAAGGAAGCCCCAATGACAGAGTGCTGAGGTGGGTCATCAGAAAAGTACAGACACAATAGTTGCGGTGTTTTTGTTGCTTTTTTATGCCTTATACTTAGATAGATATGAAGCCCTAATGCCCTCACGAGAGGTAAATGATAGAAACACACAGACATACTGGGTAAATACTGGCTCTGGCCCTGTTGAGTGATATTGGCATACCAGCATCAGCTCAGAATTTTGCAGCTGGTACACCCCTATAAAAATATAACTGAATGCATTAGCTGTTAATTGTATTTATCAATATTTAACAATAAGTGTTAGCTAGGCAACTTTATTATTATTTTTTTGTAGTTTAAAAGCTTTGCTACTGCTGAACTGTCTTTTGTTAGCATGTAACATTAGGCAATATCAAATGGCCTTCACTGGTGTAGTGACTTGATTTAGCTATGTAAACTTTTCAGGTGAGCTTGCTGCACACACAGTGCTCTTATAGCCGGATGTTATGCACATTCCAGATCCATAAATATAAATGAGGGAGCTGTTAAATGGTGATGAAAAAATAGGGAATAAAATGAAAATCAAAACAGGAAAAGCAAATTATTTGGCACAATGAACATATAAGATTTTCTCTTTTTGATCAACTGATTGGAAGTTATAGCTCCAGTATGGAGATTTTTAATTAGTTTTTATATTTCATTTTAATTCTTTAACTAGCCATGCTAGGTTTATGTGGTTAAAAACTCCTGCCTTTTGTCCTTTTCTGAAGCCAATAGATGACATGATGAATAGCACGAACTAAAGTAGATCGGGCACAGTGACCCTTTCACCTACATAAAAGCTGTCTACTCCAATCCAAACCCCTCACAGCTGAGTCCTTGTCAAGGTTAGCTGCTTTACTGCTGAGCCACATTGAAACCGCAGAGACAATCCTGACCTTGGTTACTTTGCCCTGCGTGAGAGGTGGAGCCTGTCCTCTGAATGGCTCAATAATAACAAGAAAGTCTTGAAACATCCTGGCTGGCAGGCTAATCATTACTGTCACCTCACATGCTAAGATCTTTTTATCTACATTCATCTCCCCCAACTGGCCAGGCACCGTGATCCTGGCCAAAAGAATGATAATTAGCACAAACCAGACACTGGTATTATGCTAAGTCTGTGCTCTTCCTCATTGGTATTTTAATTAATAATGCAGCCGATAAGCTAATTATGCAAGTTATAGGGGCATTGCGGGGGGATAGGAAAAAATAATTGCTTTCCTTGAGGAAAACCTCATCAGTGCTTGGACAAAGCATCAAGTATTAAAAAATAATAAGGCTTGCTTTGTTTTTCCTTTTCAGATTGTTATTCAAATGAGTTCGCTTGTCTCTTATATTTGGACCTGCAGAATTCCTCGTTCTAATGGAATCCATGTTGAATTAATAAAATGAAAAAAAAAATCCCCTGCGATCAGTTGCAGCTCTTCTTTGTACATGTATTATTGGTGTGCCACTGTGTGATGGCCACCTCAGCAACCGTACAACTATAGGCCAGGTCTTGTAAGCTATTAATGAGCATATGGTTGGAGAAAAACACTGAGAAAAGACTTGAGCAGTATGGAATGCAGAGAGGGACAAACAGGGCCGGGCCAAAGTGGGTGGAGGGCTAGGAGATAAGACAGGGAAGGGATGCAAAAGAAAAAAAGAATAGAAAAGCAAAGATGAGGAAGGTCACTTCGCTCCTCCTGCCTCTATCCCCCAGCCTACCCCTCCTCTCTCTCCTCTTTCACCACTCCCTCTTCTTCGTTCCCAATCTTCTCTTCTCCCCCTCCTCTCTTCTGTCTCGCTCCCCACGCCCTTCCACCTCCCCCTGGTCTATCAGTGGATTTACAGCCAACAGGTCTGACAAAAGCCCAGGCTCTCCAGAAAACGAGAGGGCTTAAAGCTCATAAATTCCATGCTGTACAACATGCAAATGTGCCCTCTGCTGATAAGAGAGCTTTTAATCCTGCTGCACTCCTGCTAAGTACACCATTGCTCCTGTCTTCACTCTCTGTTTCACTCTACCTTTTTTGCTCATTCTTTTATTCTCCTTTTCTCCCCATTTGTTTTTTTGTGTGTGTGTGTGCGTGTGTGTGTTTTTATTGTATCAATCCTATTTTTATTTCTCATCTACTCTCTTGTTTCTGCTTCATTTTTGTCTTTAATCCCCAGCCCCACCCTGACCTCCTCTCCCTCTCCCCCCTGTAGGCCCATGTGTTTTGTGAAGCAACTGGAGGTGCCCCAGTACGGCAGCTACAGGCCCAACATGGCGCCATCCACACCTCGCGCCAACTTGGCCAAGGAGCTAGAAAAATACTCCAAGGTGTCCTTCGATTATGCAAGCTTCGATGCTCAAGTGTTCGGGAAGCGCACGCTTGCTCCAAAGATGCCCACCAGCGAAACCTCACCCAAAGCCTTCAAAAGTAGGAAGGAACCTCTGGCTTCTTCTCTGACTGACATATGTGTGTGTACACACACACACACACACACACACATATATATATATATATATATATATATATATATATATATATATAATATACATTTTACATGTTCACTGTGCATATTCTTATGAGAAAGGCTGATGAGAAGATAAAATTCCTGAAATTTCATTTAACATTTCAACCAGTTCAAGAACAGCTTGGCACATGGCCCATATACGGTGAACTGGTGGCTGGGTTATAGCAGCCAGAATCGCCATGAATAAGCACTCTCAGTCAAGGCCAAATAAGTCACAAAGAAAACTGAAGCTATTGACCACATTTAAGCCAAAGTGCTATTAATGTCATTTGTACTATTTCTTGCTCACAGAGTTGCCCTTTTTAAGGTTTAAGTTCAAAATGTTGCTGTGTCTTTATTCCAGCATGGCTCATTAGCTGATAAACTTTATTGTTCAGACTAACTGAGTGGAAAGAGAGAGAGACATGTGTCTCTCACGGCTATCTACAAATTGCAGTTGCTGTTTCACTCAGAGTTTGGCGTTTAAGTCCCCGCCTTCATGCATAGCAGTGGCTGTGACTATGTGCTGGTTACACTACTTCTCACACATTAAAGTAGCTTACATCCCACAGCACTGGAGCTGCATCACACATAGGTGAGTCACAAGGCCATATTATTTAAAGGGAAGCTGAGCTGTTAACAGAATGCGCCTTACATTCCAGCTTCTTAACTATAAGCACTGCACATTTTGTCATGTGGATAAACAAATAAATAAGTACGGTTTGGCACCACATGTTATCACTCATCTCTTTTTGGGAAGGTGACTTTGATGGTTTTTTGATGTGACTTTTTGTTTTGTGTTTTTTTGGGGGCCATTAGTCTGGAATAAAGTTTGATCAATTGAGTGACTGAAACCCTCGACCCAAATAATTTGATTTAAGCAAGAATCTTCAAAGAATCAACATTTAGGGAATGGCACTCAGTGAGACTCAGTTATAATTCAAATCAAATATATCTTACCACATCAAGCAGAAATCAAAGTGTAAATCAACTGTCAGTTGCAGCGTGAAACAGGTAGCCCACCTCTATCTAACGGTACCTAAATCCACCGATTTGTACTTTTAGGCTGACTAATTATTTTATTTGTTTAATCCATGCCAAAAAGAAAGACAAGCTGTGTTTTTAGAGGGAGTTGTGAGGATTTTATCTTTGGCTGAAAGCACCGATTGTATATCAAAGATGGAAGTAGCCACTACAACATAACCATTGATTATGGACTCCACATTTTGAAAGCTTCAGCGTTAGCATTTTGGCTGCTGTCGTGCTGTGTTTTTGGAGCAAGCAGTGACCACATTTAGACTTGAAGGTGGCGTTATGCCAGCAAGCTTGGTTAGCCTGCTGCATCCATATATTGTAGCAGAAACTGCTGATGAGTGTTAAGAAACAGAATAGTATAATAATTTTCCATAACTGAAGCACACTTCTTTTGACAATGTGTACAACACACAAAAACCATGTCATAATTCCATCAAAACCAGCTTCAAAAGGCTTTTTTTCTGCTGTTGGTCATTTTAGCATCTGCATCTAAGGGGAATGACTGGCTGTTGGAGCTAGCATCAAGTAGCCATTAGAGAAAGTGTAGCTTTTGGCCCTTTGACTTTATTTTTCAGGCCTGGATGTTGCTGCTGGGCTAGAAGTAGTGACATATGATGTAACATGTTACATCAGTAGTTGGTGATGCAGTTAAAATATCAACCTATTTCTTTTAACCTAAGTCCAGGGCCCTGTACTACAAAGCCAGTTCACCAGACCCCAGAGTGTTATCTGGATTCAACTAACCTAACACTGGTGATCAGGCTAAGTGGTCACACAAAGCTAATCAACTCACTAAGTAAACCCAGGGTTTCCCCTGAGTGTTCGCATGAAAGGGGTGGTTTAGGTAGCATCTGACCAATCAGCTGATTAAGGTACCAGCACCTGAGTGGCTGATTTTACAAAGAAAGAGTAAACTATAATATTAGAAACTTATGAAGAGGTTACACACATAATACCGAATGCAAGTCACACAGCTGCTGCAGCGATGTGAGTGGAAAGGCACTGTACAGTAGTTTAGTATTGAAAGCGCTGCATGAACATGTGAGTGCTTTCAGCGTTTTGGTCAGTAAGACTGGAAAAGAGCTACTATATTAATAATGTGTAGCATATTTAAAGGCAAGAAGAAAAAAAGCCAGTTGTGTGAGTTAACAGAATTATTACTATCACAACTTTATCATTAAGATATGAGAGAATCTGATATATTCCATTAAATTAATGTCCAGATTTGCATAAGATGTTTTGTATTCTTTCAGCTGCAGCTCGATGGTGTTTGATGGTCTGAGAGCAAGTAAAGAATAAATACAAAACCAGAGTTCAAGTGTAAGCTTAGTCTACCTGAGACTGAAATAAAGTCCACAAGTACAAAGGTGTCCCCGTTTATACATTAATGCTCATACAACAGGAAAATTGTTGTAAAATTGTTTTCAACAAAAAGGTTAAAAAATCAAGTAATAAAGTTGCATATAAGAATCTGTATTTGGGAAACACAAATACTTCAGACACTTTTAAAAAACTTTAGACTCTCTTGCTCTTTGCATACAGACGTCCGGGCAGTTTTCCAGGAATGGTGATGCTATTTTGTAGAGATCTGATTGGTCACTAGGTGGCCAACTATACCTGTTGATCTCTGATCACAACTTACCACGGCACTGTAACCCCAGTAATAAGTGAACCATCTTCGTAGTACAGAAAACCCAGGGTTAACCCCAAAGTTACCTGGTTGCGGCGGATGACTGCCCCTCCCTGAGCCTGGTTCTGCTGGAGGTTTCTTCCTGTTAAAAGGGAGTTTTTCCTTCCCACTGTCACCAAGTGCTTGCTCATAGGGGGTTGTTTGGGCTACTGGGTTTTCTCTGTGTTATTGTAGGGTCTTTACTTTACAACATAAAGCGCCTTGAGGCGACTGTTTGCTGTGATTTGGCGCTATATAAATTAAATTGAATTGAACTGAATTGGATAAGTTGAAATCCTAATTTGTAGTGCAGGCCTTAGCTGGGGTTCTCCCAACAAACATTCCCACTCACACATTTTTTTCAATCCCCTTTTGCTTCAGTATTCACACATTTTAATTCATTTTCTTGTGTATTATCAACCAATATTTTTTGTTACCTGGATATGGATTTAACTTGGGATTTGTGCCTTTGTCCCCCTACAGCTAAGCCCTCATTCCCCAAAGCATCATCACCTAGCCTGAGCCTTCACGGCTATGGGAAAAGCTCCTCCTTGGCCTACGACTACTCCCATGATGCTGAGGCTGCTCACATGGCTGCCACCGCCATCCTCAACCTGTCCACTCGCTGCTGGGAGAAACCTGAGAACCTTAGCACCAAACCCCAAAACAAGGTAAACCCAACAAACTTTTTTTTTTTCATGGTTATCAGCATTTTATTAAGAGCCACAGTCATGATTAAAACAGCACAATCAATCAGTTTATCACCACATAGATCTTAGATGATCAAAAATGTACTTAATTTGAAGTGAGTCAAGTATGGATGGTTTTGCTATTGTAAAGCATTGCCTTGTTCTTCTCTCCAAAACACTTGGAGAAAGATTTTATTATCTGATTGTAGTGCAGATGAAACATTGCAGGCCACAGCTGGTGAGATGAGAGGGGATAGCAGTGGGTGTGCCTTCTCCACCCCTCTCCTCTCCTCTCCTCTCCTCTCGCTCATTTTTTTTTCTTTCCCCATCAACTCGGCATGAATATATCATCAGGAGGCATTGGTTTACAGCAACAGGATGGTGTTGAGATTCAGTTGCATCACCTCTCTCATCCTCTTTCATCGTTTCATCCCTCCATCCCACACACTTTTCATGTTGTTATTGAATTTGGCTGACTGCCAGTTGCCTGGATTACTTTTCCACCAGGTAGCCTTTTTTCATTATCTGCCGGACGGATCTCCCACTCTCTTTCTCCACCCCCGCCACTCTTTCTATCATTTTCTTTTTCACATCTCCTTTTACCCTCTTTTATCTTTTTCTCCTCTTCTCTATGCAAGTCTCCCTGTTCCTCACGCCGTCTCTATCTATACTTATCTGTTTCTCCCTCTCTCACTCTCTTTCTCCTTTGTGTGCACAGGAGGTGTAATAGGAGCACCACTTTCCCCCATATTGTGATTTTTAAAAGCCTTTTTGTCTCACAGAGGAGAGAAAGTGACTGCTTCATCATTTTTCGATTTCTGACATGCTTTTAGGAAGATAAAAAGTGAAAATTAATGTCTCTGGCAGCAAAGCAGAGCAAGGTGTTCAGCAAGGCACAGATCCAAGAGCAGGCCTTAGCTGCACAGATCAACTGGGGACTGATCTGGAATCAGAGTTGGAGCCAGTTGAAATCCAATATTGAAACACTGGAAATCTGAGCTCATCAACCTGGGACATTTCTGGGAACTGTTCCCATTTTCTCTCCTCCTCTCTTAACCTTTTGAATTTTCTGGCCCATGACCAGCCCATATGAGCACCATTTTACATGAATGCTGAAAACACTGCTCTTTTCACCCCTCTGTTTCTGTTCACCTGCCAGAACTATAATAAAGCATGGAGAGATGGAACACTGTGTTCATGCTGTTGGCACTAGAGTACATTAGATATCATGACTAACATGCTTAGGCGATGAGGCTGGTGTTTTGAACCTGAGTGTGTAGTGCTCTGAAAGAATGCATCACACTGGTGCATGACTGTATAAATGCTTGTTTGATACAGGCTCGAGGGCAGTTTTATAAGCAGGTGGAGATATCTGGATGGGCAAAATTTTACTATGTGAAAGTTCAGTTTTTATTTAGAATGTATGAAGTTAGGATTCAGGAAAAATGTGTTGCGCTGCATCAGAATCTGCTCAAGAGGGTAATTAAAATAATCCCAATCATCATCACACAGGACCGCCTTACATATACACTGAAGTGCACCAGAGGAGACTGCATTAGCAATTCACGTTTGAGAATACTTAATTAGATGTATTAGTTAGCTGTGTTTCTCCATTAATTTTCTCCCAGATTATGCATTGAGCCTCAAAGTTTTCAGCATTAAAAAAGCTAAATAATCATATTCATGTACAGAGTGAACTATGATTAAAAAAATTCTGAAACGTTTTTCTAAATAATTAAAACTCAACTTGTTGATATTATTATAAATGACTAATTTTATTTAATGAGCCTCCATTCCCTCATCTTTCAGTCAACCATCACACTGCTACTTCTCTTAGCAGGCTCAGAAATAGTTAGGGCATCTGAGCTAGGGCAGTGACAGTCCTTCTACTAACTAACCTCTGATTTTAAGGGAAAGTATTATACCATTCCTGTTTCACAGTTATATATATATATATATATATATATATATATATATATATATATATATATATATATATATATATATATATATAGATAGATAGATAGATAGATAGATAGATAGATAGATATAAAAATATGATAGTATGCTCATATTGAACATTTAAACATGGCAAAAGTTTCAAATGATGACGTAAATGTGTGTAAAACTAACCCCTGTATGCCCAAAACTAAAGGAAGATTTCACTGTTTTAATAATGTTACAGTGAGCTGTTATCTCATTACAGATTTCAATATATAGTCATCTATTTCAGGTTTGGCATGTCCTCAAAGCACATGCACCTCAGCAGGCTTCCAGGCAAAACAAAATGGGCTTATAGGCAGGGGTGTCTTAAAGAGATAGGAGTTGAAATAGCTCATTTTACACAGAGGGTGGACTTTGAGGTTGCATAAAGGGCTGGTATAAGATCTATAAGGATTTTTTCAAAAATATTAAGCATTCAAACCTATTATAGTGAGGTCGAAGAATAAAAGTACACAGTTATAGATTAGAGTCACAACTCATATAAACAGTCATTGATGGTCTATGTATCACAGGCCTTTTAGGTGGCAGTAATTAAATGATTACTTAAAAGGTCATCACTGACCCAGCTGTCTTAGCTAATTATAGGCCAATCTCCAACCTTCCTTTTCTCTCCAAAATCCTTGAAAGAGTAGTTGTAAAACAGCTAACTGATCATCTGCAGAGGAACGGTTTATTTGAAGAGTTTCAGTCAGGTTTCAGAATTCATCACAGTACAGAAACAGCATTAGTGAAGGTTACAAATGATCTTCTTACAGCCTCTGACAGTGGACTCATCTCTGTGCTTGTCCTGTTGGACCTCAGTGCAGCTTTGATGCTGTTGACCATAACATTTCATTACAGAGATTAGAGCATGCCATAGGTATTAAAGGTACTGCACTGCAGTGGTTTGAATCATACTTATCTAATAGACTCCAATTTGCTCATGTAAATGGGGAGTTGTCTTCACACACTAAGGTTAATTATGGAGTTCCACAGGGTTCTGTGCTAGGTCCAGTTTTATTTACACTATACATGCTTCCCTTATTCAGTATTATTAGAAAGCATTGCATCAATTTTCATTGTTATGCAGATGATACTCATATACTCTGCATAACAATAAAATCTATCCATGAAGCCAGATGACACACATCAATTAGTTAAACTGCAGGAATGTCTTAAAGACATAAAGGCCTGGATGACCTCTAATTTCCTGCTTCTAAATTCAGATAAAACTGAAGTTCTTCTTCGCTCTCAGACTGCTGGCTTACTTGTGGTTCCTAGGATACTTCAGAGTAGAATGGGAGGCAGAGCCTTCAGCTTTCAGGCCCCTCTTCTGTGGAACCAGCTCCCAGTTTGGATGCAGGAGACAGACACCCTCTCTGTTTTTAAGATTAGGCTTAAAACTTTCTTTTTTGATAAAGCTTATAGTTAGGGCTGGATCCGGTGACCCTGAACCATCCCTTAGTTATGCTGCAATAGGTCTAGGCTCCTGGGGGGTTCCTATAATGCACTGTTTTGTCTTCATTCATGTCTTTTCACTCTCTCTCTCTGTTTATACCCCACTCTTCAATTAATCATTAGTTATTATTAATCTCTGGCTCTCTTCCACAGTGTGTCTTTTGTCCTGTCTCTCTCCCCTCAGCCCTAACCGATGACTGCCCCTCCCTGAGCCTGGTTTTATTGGAGGTTTCTTCCTGTCAAAAGGGAGTTTTTCCTTCCAACTTTCATAAAGTGCTTGCTCATAGGGGATCATCTGATTGTTGGGTTTTCTCTGTAATTATTGTCAGGTCTTTACCTTATAATATAAAGCGCCTTGAGGTGACTGTTGTTGTGATTTGGCACTATATAAATAAAATTGAATTGAAACTGAATTGAATTACTGTACCGCCTGCAAGCCAGCTATATTGAGCTTGAATTAGTCCATGGCATTTAAGTAAATAGCTTGTGTCAATAGCAGTAGCTGCTGGTTATTTGGGCCAGGTCTTTAAAGACACACAGCTCAGTGAAGAGAAAAAAGGAATGTTTTATCTTTAGTTTGCTTAGCCAACTAGCTAACAGGCTAGCTAAAAATGGTTGAGTGTGCTCAGGGAATGGTATGAATAAATTAACACAGAAAAGGATTTTGACATGTGGTGCTTTTTGACATGAAATAAAAAATAAACATATTTAAAGATTTAATTATTCATTGAGTTACTTCACAGTCACTCATCTAGGATAATTTGTTAAAGTCTTAAATCAACTGAAGTTTTAAAGGTAATTAGAAGTATCTTTAGTTTCTCCAGGTAATGACATATGCTCAGCTATAAATTCCTACAAATAATATCCTATAAATTACTTTCTCTCCAGGAAATCGACATTGAAGTGGATGAGAATGGCACCCTGGACCTGAGCATGAAAAAACCCATTAAACGAGAGGGAAGTCTGTCTGGTACAAGCCCCGGAGTTCGGTCTCCAGACCCTTCCTCCTCCTCTTCCTCAATCCATCATGGCGGAAACAGCGGGATGACATCACCAAACATACATACCTACAAGCAGGAGGATTGGGAGGGACCTCTGGATTACACCAAACCCAACCGCCAGAGAGAGGAGGAAATGGATGAGGTCAGTACAATTAGACAGAGCAAAAGTACAAGCTCCAGACATGCAGCATTTCTTCAGATGTTACTCACAGAGGAGATATTGCAACATAAATAACAACAGACAAAATCCCCCTAAGCTTTTTAAATGAAAAACTCTTAATTGTTTACATCACTTTGTGTAATTCCCTTTTCTTAGTCCCTGTCCCCTTTTCCTCTTTCTATTATTCATTTATTTCACTGAAATGTGAGAGTTACTGTACAGTTAAAACATTGCACTGTGTAACAGAGGTAGTGTGTCAGGTGCATTGCACCATCCTGGATTTGGCATATGCTAATTTTTACTCCTTTGAACTTTTTCAAAAGAAATATAAAGGGCCTTGAATGTTAATTTTTTATGAGGACACTCTGCATTTGGAAACATCACTTGTCTGTAAAAGAATAAAAGAGGATTGTGCGCACATGGTGGTTGCAAAGTTTCTTTGTTTATATCAAAATATGCAAACTTTTGCCAGGAAATATATTCAAAGAAAAGACCTCAGACAATAAGTCACTCCACAATTTAAACAGCAAAAGGTCTGCAGTAGATTTATCAGTGTGGTAATCACTTTTCAGATGGAGCACACTGGCCAGTCATATGTCTCATCTGAGGCAGAGGACTGTGACATGATGCAGGACTGTCTTGAGGAGAGGAAATACCCTGGAGAGGTCACAACCCCAAGCTTCAAGGTCAAATTTCAGCCCAAAGATAGCAAGAAGGAGCTGCTCTCGTAAGTAATGAGGCCAAGAATTTATTTTTGCTAGACATCCACACGATGTTGAGATTTGGCTAAGAAAAAAAGCTGAAAAGTTTTCTTTTTAGGTTAGAAAAGGTGGGAATCGCCAGACACCCTATCATATGATATCCTCACAATACTTCACTCACAGTATTATTGCAATTTTTTAACATTTTGCGATAAAGTGTGTATTTCAGTAACACATATTGTGATTTATTCTACATTTACTCTCAGCAACCTTTCTGTTCTAAAGGACCAGAAAACAGTCGAGTCCCCTTGAGTTGTGCTCATTGAGAAAGACTTACTCAGACTGTTGACAACATGTTGGCAATTTGTGGTCGTGAGTGTGCAATACCCTCAAGCACTGGGCAACCATTTAGTCAACACAAGTTGCAATTGGTCACAGAATGTGGAAAAAAATTCAATACAATCACCAGGCATCCACCAATGATTTTTTTGCAGATGCAAGGAGGTTACTGTCCTGTTTTTACATGTGTGGCTGAGTCATTATCTTGCTCTGAATTAGGAGGTAGCTTTGTCAAGCTAAGCATGTCGAGCGTTGGATGGTTTTTGGTTGATCGATTTCATTTTAAGTCTGCTCGGCTAATGTTATCTCGGGATAGTGGCGCATTAGAAGAGCCCTCTTGTTTGTAGTATTCCCAGAGTATTTTATTTTGTTCAATTAAATATTGATATTAATGGGAACAACAAAAATGGTCTCACTCAGGCCAACATCCACATGAACAAGTGAACACTGGAAGGATGTTTTTACTTTATTTCCATACGGGATGTGCAGCAGTCATTGTTTGCCTGTCTATATGAACTGTATGTACATAGGTGGCAGTGAATATTTAAAGGTGTGTGGGAAGCCTCTGTTTTTCCTTTTCAGAAAATAACTTTATACATCTAACCTCTAATGTTGTCAGTCTCTATTTCTGCCCTTTCTAACTACATGTGTGTCACCTCTGCAGGTGTCCTACACCTGGCTGTGATGGCAGTGGCCACATCACTGGGAACTATGCGTCCCATCGCAGGTATGTAGACTTATTTGGGTGCTGCTGTGCACTGCTGCTTTCTATATAAGCTTGTACATGAAATGTTAGATCTACTGAGACTCTCCCTCAGCCTCCCACTCCAAAGCTGGCACACCAAGACTAATTCAAACATTTTATTTGATCCTGACATGCCAGAGGCAATAATGTAGCATGAGTCCAGGAAGCAAAGACGGTCATTGACTTTGATATGCATCAGTAATTTACTTCTTGCTGTCTGTCCTCTTCTTGCTAAATGACCTTGGTATGCCTTGCATTCTTGATTTCCCTTTACTCACATCTTTCTGCGCTCTCCTTTCAACCCCCTCTCACCCCTTGCTTTCCCCCTTTTTGTCCTTCTCTTCCTCTGCCGGTCTTTTCTCTCTCTTAGTCTGTCTGGGTGTCCTCTCGCTGATAAGAGCCTTCGGTCCCTCATGGCGGCCCACACCCCTGAACTCAAGTATGTCTGTTCTACACCTTCATTGCCTTTTCACTGCCACTTCAGCTCACTGCTACTGACACCGCCCAGCACCACAGCACTTCTGCTGACGTTAACTTATCTATTGTTGCTGGCTGCTGCCTGTGCTACTGCTGCATCTGTCATGGTGTTTTTTTTCTACGTCTATGCTTGCTTTCACTTCAATCACTTCATGTAAATGTGAGATGCAACTTATTTCTGTAGTATGCAGAGGCTTTTCACAGCTCAATATGGACAGATACAGGACATGTTTAAGTGGCAAAGAGCCTGGAAAGATATATTAACTTTATTTATAGGGCTCACAGAATGCCTTGGTAGAAGAAAACATTGCACAAAAAAATTGTCAAGATAATAAATACTAAGAAGAGCAATAAAGTGATTATAACAGGAAAATACTCAGGAAAACTGAACAACAATTGACATATCATTAAAAAACAACAAAGAGGTGGCAAATGCAGCTTCAGCCACCTTCAGAACAGAAGCTTCTGAAGATCTAAGTCAGCAAACCGGCTCATATGGGGTCAACATTTCCGCAGTGTAGCTTTTAAAGCTCATGCAGTCCATAAAATGTAGATCAGTAACATGTTAAAATTCTAAAACACATAGGATGTAAAGGGAGAGAAGTCAGGATTGTGGTGATGTGAACCACTAAGAACCTGAGTCTGAACTATCTGGAGTCCAGAGAGTTTTCTTTTGTTTGTATCAGAAAGGAGGCAATTGCAGCCTAGAAGAAATAAAAGCATGAATTTTGAGAGCAGCGGTTTCATTTTGCCCATGCCCAAGTTTTTTGTTGTTAAATTTATTCCAATCATATACTGTTCAAAAAAAAAAAAAATTAAAGGAAAATTTTGAAAACACATCAGATCTCAATGTGGAAAAAGTCATGCTGGAGACTAACATGGACTGGGTAATGTGTTAGGAATGAAAGGGTGGCATATCGTTTGAAGGCAATGAAAATTATCAGCTTACAGAGGGCTGAAATCAAAGACACACCAAAAATCAGATGGCAGGCTAGTCCACTATGCCAAATAAAGCTACAGTGGGGAAAAAGAACTGTGGTTGGGGCACGAACGGAGAGAGAAGAGAAAAAAAGGAGCATTGTGTGGTTCAGAAATTAGGACAGAGTCAAACTCTGCTCCTTCATATTAGCAGATTACATCACTTGAAAGTGAAAGTGTGATTTTGATGGCTCAATGTGATTTATGGTTTGTGGTTTTGAGGCTAGACTTTCAGTGTTTCCAGGCTTTGAGGCCAGGTAAAGCTGTGTGTTGGCTGAGTAGAAGTGAATGTGCACCGAGTGACCTCGGATCATTTGTCCAAGAGGAAGCAGATAAACAGAGAGTAAAACAGGAGAGATGGGATTGAAAACAAACAAGCACAAACAAGTGGCTAAAAAGAACCATTAACAAACAAACCATTTTTCTCATTGTAAATCTCAGTTTTCATCACAATTGTGACATCCCAGTGTTCATTTTTTTCTGCTGAACTTTCGACATTGTGTTGCTCTTTTCCCCAGATGCCCCACTCCAGGATGTGATGGTTCAGGTCACATCACGGGAAACTATGCCTCTCACAGAAGGTAACAGAACACAAATGCACACTCACACACACACACACAGATATGTATAGCCAGTCAGAGAGGCCTAGTGACAGTTCACAAGAGATTAGACAGGCACCACATACACATTTTCATCCATATTAGGCGTTTTCAATGGATTTGGTTTGTCATTTGGTTGAAGAACCTCTGTAGAATTATTCTTCCTTACCATGTTCTCTCCCTTTATTAAGTAATCACTTCACCAGACCTTTTTTTTCCAACCCTATGTTATCAACTCCATACTTTCTGTTTTCAGTCTCTCTGGGTGCCCGCGTGCCAAGAAAAGTGGAATTAAAACTCCTACCAAGGACAACCAGGAGGACTCCGAGCTTTTAAAGTTCGTACTGCTCAGAAAGTCATAATGTCTGCTTTTAGCATGACTGACGGTAAAAGTAAAATGCAATAAAAGAAAGAGATAGAGAGAGACAGAAAGAGAGGAAAGTCACTGTGAATCAGAGACTCAGAGGTAGTGACCTGTCCCCGTAACTGAATCAACTTACTCATGGGAAAATACACTTACTGCAGATACTGATTCTGAATAGAGTTCATGGTAGTTCATTGTCATTGCATAAGAAATACATGGGCTTCATATTGCACACAAAACTGTTAATGTTGAACCAGCATGTGCCAAACTGTAATAGCTCATTTGCCAGCAATATTGTAATATGTCAAATACATATTGTATGAGTTTGGCCCAGTAGAGAAAGTGTTTACCTTTCAGTTTTTCTTAGAATAATCTTAGTTTTCGCTACAGTTAAAGATTTCTGGATTCTCCTTGTCTAACCTTTGTGCCCCATCACTCTCTTTCTTTCCATATCTGCTGCCTGCCTTCCATACTTTTCCTTCTCCTTCCGCTCTCTTCTTCTTCTTTTTACCTCTGCTCCCTGCAGGTGTCCGGTGCCGGGCTGCGATAGCCTGGGCCATATCAGTGGCAAGTACGCCACACACCGTAGCGCCTATGGGTGTCCACTGGCAGCCCGCAGACAAAAGGAGGGTCTCCTGAATGGCACGCCCTTCAACTGGAAGGCCTTCAAAACAGAGGGCCCGACCTGCCCCACCCCTGGCTGTGATGGCTCTGGACATGCTAATGGAAGCTTCCTCACGCACCGCAGGTAAGCTTCAGCCTGTTGTTTTATCACAGGTTTTAGATCAGTATATTCAGGTATGATTTATTCTGAAATGCTGTCAAAGGCCAACCTCATCACAGGGTTAATATCTGCTCATATTGCTTTTAATTGTCATTTTCGATGAAACATTCACATGTATGGAAAAGCATTTATTTCTGTACTACGGTCAATTAATTTGTTACTGTGTTAACAAATATAATTGGCAGTCATTTGCTTAGTGGCTCACAATAATTTGAGAGACTTAACCTACATAATGTTTAACGTGACTGGGAACTTGTTGGTCATGACTCTGGACTTAATTGCCATGACTTGAGGTTTTCTTGTGAGTTGTGCTACAAAGATGTAGTTCAATATTTTGGGAAACTTTATTTGCTGTCTTTGTTTTCTAGCCGAGCTTAAAGACTGTTGACAGAAAACAGCAAGCCCAGCTCCCCAGCACATGCCAGGAAGCACCTCTGAATTTCATTATTTTAGATCTTGTTTTCACCAGGCACATATGTTAAAATACAAAACTGTAGTTTCATACTGAAATCACCGTCTGACCAAGAAATAATATGTAAGCATATCTTTGGGTGTTTCTGTATTGAAGCAAACACATGTTTCAACTTTAAACTGATCGAGGCCAGCGTAGGCAGTCTTTATTCTAAATTTAGCCTCTTTGCAGCTTCTTAGTTAAAGATGGTAATTTAGTCATTTTGGGAATCCTTATTTACTTTGTCGAGAGTTAAATATGAATATTGATGCCAGCCGTCTCCATGAGTTAAATATCCATCCAGCCATAAAGGTGATGTTAGCTTTGCTTAACTTGCAGACAGGAGATGTAGGAAGCAGCTAGCTGGGTTCACAGTTTCACAGTTAGCCTGTCTTAGTCTGTTAGTCAGGCTAGCTGTTTCCAGTTATTTTGCTAAGCTTTTTCCTCGATATCAACAGCAACAAAACAATACTGGATCTGTTTTACCATCCAACCCTTAGCAAGAATGTCGTCCTTAAAAAGATTTATTTAAGTAACAAGAAAAACATTTTTTTATGACTCCTTAATGAACTTTACCATCAATCTTTGTTTCTTAAAAAATAATAAATCCAAAAAATTAACATATCAAATTTTAATAGTACATAACCAGCAAGCATCACTAACACTTGCTACTATAAGCTATAATCCTCTACATGTAGATGTAATATTAAAGTTGATCCCCCTGAATTTTTACTTCAGCCTCTCAGGATGCCCCAGAGCCTTGTATGCTAAGAAGAAGGCCAAGTTCCCCACAGAGGACTATCTGAGTACCAAGTTCAGAGCCAGTGATGGTAAGATGATCGGATAAGCAATCAGTGTGCATAGATTAGGGTTTTTTTCTATGTTTATCTTTCCATTCTAATGTTTCTGGCATCTCCTTTAGTTTTGGACAATGACGAGGATATCAAGCAGCTCAACAAAGAGATTAATGACCTCAATGAATCCAACAATGAAATGGAGGCTGACATGGTCAACCTGCAGACTCAGGTGTGTGTTGTTTTCCTTTTTAAAAAGTTACTTTTTATGGTGCACTCAAAGGTTTTCTTCTACTCTTCATATTGTTGTTACAAAATGAAATAAATTAAGTGTATAAGAAATATGTAAGTGTAAGTGAAAGTCATTGTGTAAATACACTGTATGCCTGTTGGCAGGGCCCTTCTGTGTGATGTTTGTATGCTCGTGTTTATATGCTGCAATGCGCGATAGTTTTTAGTTAAGGAACTGTTTAAAAAAACAGGAGACATTTGATACACCAGAGGGCGCTGCAGAGACCTTATACAGCTGGTCTTAGTTGCAGTAGTTCCGTTTTCATTCTGATCCTGAAGTAATCCGTGATCAGTGTCACCACCTCGTCTTGGTTTTATGATTTCCAAAGCACGACAGTGTTGAGAGTGAATGAACAGCAGTAGTTTTATAAAGAGATTTGTTGGGGACTACTTTTAACAGGATTACTTTTGTTATATTTGAGCCTCTATTGAGCGCTTCAGTCAGCAGGATAGCTTAAAGATAGATACACATGGGAGTAAATGTGAAACTTCTTAGCAAGGTAGATAATTTCTGAGCTCCTGGACAATCCAATGCAACAATAGAGCTATGACACAGGAAAAATACACAGATTTATACACATGTTTAAAATTTCTCCAGATATTAATGTCTAGTTGAAGATCAAAACATGGCTAAAATGGTGCTTTTGCTGATGGTCTGCTGCTCTGTGTTGCAGATCTCCTCTATGGAGAAGAACCTGAAGAGCATTGAGCACGAGAACAAGATGATTGAGGAGCAGAACGAGGCCCTGTTCATGGAGCTGTCCGGTCTGAGCCGAGCCCTCATCCGTAGCCTGGCTAATATCCGCCTGCCGCACATGGTCAGTCCACATTCACACCCTGTTTTCATTGATTATTCATTTGTTTGGAGGTGAAGCTGGTGCACTGAAAAGCGTGTAGCCCCTTGTTTCCGCTGCCCCTCTCAGTTGAGATTGGTTGTCGTTTGCACCACAGCAGGAGCCAATCACTGAGCAGAACTTCGACAGCTACATCAGCACCCTGACCGACATGTACACCAACAAGGACTGCTTCCAGAGCCCCGAGAACAAGGCTCTGCTGGAGAGCATCAACAAAGCTGTGAAGGGCATCAAGGTTTGAGGCTCCACACACACAAATGGAGAGAACGCAAACCATCCTGAAGTGCAGAGGCCATGGTGGAGGTGGAGACACGAAGGAGAGATGATGAAATGCTCTATGATATATTGAAATATGATTCAAAAACAAAAAAAAAAGGGAATTCAGGTTATTTAAATAAACGGCAACTTAAAAAAAATCAACCCAGGGAGCACTCTGTTGAAGAAAAGTGACGCGGACCAAAATCCACATCATGCTGCTGCTGGGATTCAGAGGAGGAACCAGAAGACGATCCATGTTACTAGAAACTGTATCTGGGGGTTTAAATATACTGTATGTTTACCTGTTGTCTCTTTTGTGTCCTTAACTGTTTTTCGGAGTTTCACCATTGGTCAGTCAGTTTTTTGCGTTTCGCCTCAGCTGGATTGCGGAGGCAGGTGGGGCTCAAGACAGGAAGCGGAGGACGAGCTGGAGCAGAAGACTCACACCGCCGCTGTCTCCTGTAGCATTCTCGATGGCAAGCATGTGCGGCTCTGAAAATCTCTCTGATCCACAACCACACTCACAGACCCCCCCCAGCAATATGAAGCATGCACTAAACTGAACGTGCGTTTGCTTGGTGGTGTTACTGCAGCAAACATCAGCGGGAAAAAAAAACATCAAGCAAGGTCATGAGTTAGACCGAGGAGCAGCTGACAGTTATGTTTTAAAAGCTGCAGACACCCCCCCCCCCAATGAAATGCTAGATATAGTGTGCACACATTTCAAATTCAGTTAGTCAAACCTATAGTACTTATCAACATAGGAATTGCACTTCATTTCAATGAATAGTTTTGTGGTACAATAATTATTGTTATATATGAATTATTTATACCTGTGAACTTTTAAATTGTAACTTATTGCCATTTATGTTATTGAGGTTTATTTATTTGAAGCAATCTATTTATTAACTTTGTTTAGTAAACACACACACACGCACACACATACAAATGCATCTTTACTGATTATCAAGGTCAAAAAGCGATTTGCAGATGTCGTACATCAATATTTTAAAAATCTATATAGATAAATGACATGGCATAGTTTGTTTTGGAGTACTTTTTAAAAACCTTTTTAAGTGCAAATATTTTATAATAGACTCAAATTTTTTTGATAATTTTACAGCAAAAAAGTTATTTTTTTTGGCTTGTGGCTCTTGTTTTCCTCCCTTTCTGTTTGTGTTGTTTCTGTTACGTTCGAAAACTCACTGATGAGGAGAAGAAAACAAAAAGAAAGTATGTATTTATTATTTATTTAATATGAAAGAAACTGACTGATATGGCTGTATATTTATTTTGTTATTTATGTGCGTGATGTGACAGTTGAGTCTGAGTAGTCTTAAAGATCCTCTGCTAATATTTAAATAAAGAAAGAAAAACACAAAATCAATACAAATACTGTTTGATTGCTTAGGCATAGACGTACCAGCAGCTGATTGTTAAAAAAAACAAACAAAAAAACAAAAAAAGCAAAAACAAAAACAAAATACAAAAACACAAAAGCAATCACTGTCACTATCCGGTCTCTGAGTGTTTGCTTTTGTCAGGTGGTAAGAAACATTTGTAGAGGAATTAAAAAATTTTACCTCTCCCAAGCGCTTTGTAGCGGCCACACTGGCTCACCCAAAATCTCTGTGATGTACCATGGCTGTTTAAGTAATGGTTTTTAATTCTTTCCATCAGAACAACGGTACACGAACAGAGCTCGATTCCAGCAGTGTTTTAGTCTGGATGCATGGGTCTAAAACACACACACAGAGCGACATATCCAACCCTCAAGGATACTGTAGGATGGCCTCCTTTGACAAACTTTTATCAGATAAACATACACACCCTTGTAGCCTTACTCTAGATTTTAATTTTTTGATGCACAAAGTGCCACTAAAAAAAAATAAATAAATAAAGGAGAAGAAGAGAACTCACTTTCTTTCCTGACTCTTCGCATTTCTGCAATGTAACAATGTCTGGTCCCGAGGAGACCACGGCATCGAGAGAATGGTGATTGTTTCAGATGCCTTTATTTCTCTGCCAAGATGGCCATACGTACACTATATATACATTCTGTATAAATAGATTTTAAAGATGCTATATATACATACACATATATATATGAATATAAACATACATATATTTTTCCAGCGTAATTGTTGACTTGCTCTTCTTCTTCTTCTTCTCTTGTATAACCTTATCAAAAGATCACTAGCTTATTGGAAAGAGAAATGAGGGGGCATTATCAGTAGGAGGCAGTTACACCTTAATTAATATCACTAAGACCTGCTCAACTGTGGCTTTAAACATACCATTCAGTCAAAGCTGAAGGCGATGATACAGTTCAATACTTTGGAAGTGTTCTCATAGGATTCTTGTTTTTTCTTTCCTTGTCTGTCCCTGATCCAGAAATGTCTGTATGTTGTACTAATGAATCTGAGAAATGACACCATCAATATGGATGGTTGGCTCTTTGTGTCATGTGAGTTCATGTATAGAAAAAAATATAGAAAAAACAAAAAAGATGATGATGCCTCTGAGCAATGCGCATAGTGTTTAGCAACATTGTGCAGTTATTGTATTAATAATGGAAATGACTTGCTCTCTGTGAGCTTTCCGATATTGAAACGAGCAAGTAGGAGACTGTAGTGTAACCTGCCTTTGCGTTGCACCTGCTGTGGTGTACACTACCCCTTGTGTAACTCTGATGTCAAAGGCATGTTTTAAATGTGCTTTTAGCCAATGTAGAATGAATCTCCTTTGTGCACTTTCTCAATAACTGTTGAAGATGCCAGCATTTGAGTCTCAACTTGTAAGAAACCCAATAGATAGATCACGGGCAATAACTGTAATTGTCCCGCCTGTTTGTCACATAGAAAAATCAAGCTGTTTCATTCAGGGGGTTCAAAATGTATTTTTTAAAAAAGGAAGTGGTACTTTCTTTTCCAAAAAAAATTAAAAAAAACAACCAAAAGAGACTGACAGGAAGCAGAGTTTGGTTCTCAGGTGATTGGGGAGAGCTGCTAACGCAGAGCAGAGCAACGCCATAGGTCAGCCAGTCAGCTGAGGCTAGAGGCAATAGCAGCGTCTGGATCAAGGCCTTGTGTGAAATTAGATGAGTGTGTGGGAGTGGGAAATTGATTTGCCAGGCTACACAATCTCCCCTTTGTTTTAGGAGGAGGCGTTTGTTGCATAAATACATGTCCGTCACTCAAAAGAATGTCAAAGCCTTTTATGACTTTTATATCCCCCCACACCCCCTCCTCACCAAAGCCCTCCACCATGTTGCTCCCCCCCTACTCCTCCTATTTTGTGTAACCTTTCCCCAGGAAAGATAGTTTGGATGCATTTGGTTAACAAAGTAGTTGTATTCTTTCACTTGAAATGCACGAGAATACTACCCGAGAGTGTTAAGACTGAATATTCTCCTAACTTATTTGATATGGCATGACCCCTTTTAAACTGCTTGATGAAACTGTCTACTGAGGTATGTAAATGAATAACACAGGGGCCATGAAAGCATAGCATTTTCAAAAAAATAAATAAATAAAAAGATGTCAGCTGAGAAAGTGAATGCAGCCCACAGTTGGTTCTGCGCCCACGCACTGTATGTTTTCTTATTTACATAAAAGTACTGAGTGATGGAGTGAGGAGATTTATTATTCTAAATTGCAAAGGAACAACAAAACTGGTCAGGGCTCAGTTTCCCCGAAGAACCCGGGATGAAAATTGAATTTAACCTGATGAAACTTTTCAGGAGAACCAGAATCCTGTTTAAGAGGGGTCGGGGAGGGGAATGCATCTTCACCTGTCAAGAGCAGGATGATGCGTGTGCACACACTACAATGAAAATGAGAAAGAAATGTCAACCTGAGTGGCACTTTTTCATCAAACTGAGCAAAACCAAAAGACCCCCACCCCACCCCCCAACAACCTCCCTGCTGTAGTTGCAAGCTGTGTGGTCTTATCATTGTGTGCCTTTCTCACTCCACTCATTTTGAGATAGGGTATGTTTACACTTGGTTCAAATACTGCTGAAAACATTTGGTCTGAATCTAGATGTCTTACATTCAGGGGTCGGGTTAGCTGTTCGGGTGGGGCGGGGGTCGACCATGTAAAATAAATGTGTTTTTACATCCAGGCAGAGGCCATTCTGTGACAGAGATGATATGAAACAACAAGCTTTTGTCAGGCTAAGGAAACTGTGATCTCATTCTGTTGATTCAGGTACCAAACTGCATGGACAGTTTCTATGAAGGAATCTGAAGAACATCATCATTATCATCATCATCATCATCCTTCATCCCTAGATAATGCATTAGTGTGCAGGGCATTATTTTGAAACAAGTGGAAGTCTCTGTACATATTTGTATTAAGAAGAAACAGTGTTATTGTTGTTGTATTGAAGACAAGTTGAAAATGCTTTCAAAAAAAGGAAAAAAATGAATAGTTTGTGACAAAAAAAAATCCGCAGCCAAGGGTTGTCCTGCTAGCACATTTTTACAGAGAAGAGCTATTTTTACTGGTGATTTTCTAGGTATTGATACTGATATCCTTTTAAAGTACAAAACTTCCAAAATTACAAGCACTTCCACAATGATAGATTGTATGGTGGTTTTTGTTACTTTTGTAGATGTGGTTGTTCCTTTGCTACAGCACCGTTTTTTAAAGTGGGACAGGCCTTGGCTGTGTGTCCTTGGGGTCTCATGTTTGTTTGTTTGTTTGTTTGTTTGTTTGTTTTTTGCCTAATTTGTTTTTGTTTGGGAAGTAAAACACTGTAGATGGGCTGATTTTGTGACTGTGTGTTTGTGTACTTGTGTACATGTTCCCCTGTTCCTGTGTCAGTGTTATAAAGCAGAGAAGTGATGTCAGTTATTGTGGGGGTATGAACCATTTTAAATGTTCTCTATGAAAAACACAAATAAAAACACAAATAAAGACAAGTGTGACTTTGTCATATCATTGTGTGTATGTGTATGTGTGGTCTTGTACATGTATCTATGTGGGGGCTAATTTCAGTTTTACACCTTGGGAGGGGTATTTGTGGAATGTTGATCCCTGCCTGGGGGTTCAGGTGCAGGTTAGAATGTCTAATCCATTAAGTCAGTAAGGATCCCCACAAAGTAAAAATATGTTTGCATTATTCAGTTTTATTTATATAGCGCCAAATCAGAAGAAATAGTCGCCTCAAGGCACGCTAAAGATCCTACAATAATACGGAGAAAACTCAACAGTCAAAACAACCCCGTATGAGCAAGCATTTGGTGACAGGGGGAAGGAAAAACTCCCTTTTAACAGGAAGAAACCTCCAGCAGAACCAGGCCCAGAGAGGGGCAGTCATCTTCTTTCCAAAATTGTGGCTGGTCCTATCGGCATCAGATGTTTGATTGAGGATTCAGATTTGGTTTTAGAGTGAAATTAAAGCAATTCTGGCATTCTTCCCTTCAGAAATCAAAGTTCATGGCTCATACCTCAAAATGTTTCATCAATCATGAGCAAAATTTACAGTGCTTATTTATTTAAAAACAAATGCTTGAGCAAAATGTTTGAGTCGCTTCTTATTTCTTTATAATTTATGCCAGAGGAGCCAGACTTCCTTCTAATTTAAAAAAAAAGTGGTCTCAAGTTTTTCTTTGGACATTGGCTGCTTTTTCACTCATTCCTTTGATAATTTTCAGAGGATTGTTTTGTTTGTTAAGCCCTTTAACACTGGCCTATGAATCTCTCAAGCATGAAACAACACCTCAAGGGATAAGCCAGTGTTGTTTCTACACATAATGCACAACTTAGCTAAGAATTAATTACATAGTGTATCATTAGGCACTTTGCTGCAAAAGCATTTAATTTGTTCCCATTTCTTTAGTTGAATTTACTGTATGAAAAATGACAAAGATAACACAGTTTGATGGGCATGAAAAGTGTGTTTGCACCAACAAGGTGACTCCCAAAGAGCTATTAGCTGAAAACTTGGCATAGTGAACATAGTGTGTCCTTCAAAATCTCTGAGGAAACTGGACAAATAAAGGACAAATAATGAAGCAGCAGGCCTAAAAAGCTATCTAGCGCAGATGAATAGTATCTGAAAGTCATGCTCTTAAGACATAAAAATCCAGCAAAGACCTAATACGGGACCTTAGAGGTGCATCTTTGCTGAAGCCTCATCAAAAATACTATGAGTGGAAGGGTTGCTGTCATTCTTTAGGAAGTGAAACAGGAAAACAAGGCTGAGGTATGCCAAATTACACAAAAACTACACTGAAAATCAGTTGCAACATGTCTTATGGAGTGATGAATCCCAATTTTACATTTTTGGTTCAAAATGTCATCAATGTATAGAGGAGGTCAGGAGAGAGGTTCAACAGTGAGTGTCTACAGCTGTCTAGAAACACGGTCGAGGCTCTGGTGTGGGGCTGCATTTCAGCAAGTGTTGTTGAGGATCTTCATGAAATCATGACCACAGAAAAATACATCAGATTTTAACCCACAATGCAATATCATCTGGAAGGTGTCTGACTGACAATTACTTCATTTTTCAGCAAGACAATGATCCTAAATATGTTGCCAATGAACGACCATAGGTGCACTCACCTATGGGGCAGTGCACAGGTGCATAGGTGCATAGTGCATGTTTTGTCCTGTCCCTCTCCCTTCACCCCCAAACCAGTTATGGCAGATGGCTGCCCCTCCATGAGGGGGGCAGCCATCTGAGTTTGGTTCTGCTGGAGGTTTCTTCCTGTTAAAAGGGAGCTTTTCCTCCCCACTGTTGCCAAGTACTTGCTCATAGGGGTTTGTGTGATTGTTGTTGGGGGTTTTTTCTAATATTGTATGGTCTTGAATTATCTTGATAGAGAATGGAAGAAAAGGCAGCCACCATCCAAAGAAGAGCTTTGAAAGTCCTTCAAGAAGCCTGGAGAAATATTCCTGAAGACTACTTAAAGAAAGAGCTTGTTAGGATTATTCTGTAAATTTTCTTCTGTTTACACTGAATTATCATATCTTCTGTTTTCATAAGTTTTATATTACACTGTTGCTTTATTTTGAAGGCTGCAGGAAATACATTCATACATTTACACATAAGATTCATATACATTCTTACATACAAGACACAGACCTTCACGTAGGCTGCGTATACAAATGTAACTTACAGACATTCTACAGAATGCTTACTACCATATATGGTAAGGAAAGAGCCAAGAATGCTGTTTTTTGCATGTTGTAAACTGAGTTTATGTTACCCATGTGATTTTATTGTGAAGGTCTGAAATAAAAGCAAGACAAGAAGGTTGATCCGTAGGAGACCACTTCCTCTTTGCTCAGTGAAAGGTCACGTCCCTTGACCAGGGAGCTGAGCTCAGAGGATGGGATTTTCCTCCTCGCGCAAGTAAAACTAAGGAAGCTGTTGGTGTATTTGTTATTTGTTCATTTTGAATGATTTGAACCTATCAAGCTTTTCGAAGAGAGTTCAAGCTGTGCTGAAGAATGAAATATTGACTTTCAAACTTGTTAGAATTGTACACAATCTTTTTGCCTAATATACTGTGTATCCGTTTATGTTTGCATATGTTCCAATAAATCACAGTACCTATTTCTCATTTTTCTACCAAAATACAAAGAAATGAGGTTGGCTCAAGACTTTTGCACAGCACTGTAAATAATTTTCATTTAACTTTGTTTTATTTATACTACAGACACTACAGGCATTTAGTGCTGACATATGCATATACTTGATCTGTCATCCTGTGGTGACTTAATCAATCACATTTTGGGCAGTCGTATTTCCTTGTGGGAAGTTAGATTTTGGTTTAGGTCAGTGGTGAATATAGGGTAGGGTAGGGTAAGTCTCCAGGAAACTAATGGAAAGTAATGCAATCTCCATCATATACATAGTTTTGAAGTCTAGGTTAAGTTTAGAGTAAAGTGTTAGAGGCTAAGGAATGCATTATATCAGCACTAAATTATATGGCTCTCACAAGTATACAAATACACGAGTTTCTATAGGAGAGAGAAATGTTTCATATAGCAGTCTAATAACACTATAGTTTTTGATAAGTATAGGTATATCAAATATAATGACACATTATATGCTTGGTCAATCAGTCATTTATCGGGTCTTTCTGAATGTTAAAGAAAATGGGGGATCTCAGTTTTGTATTAAAATGTAGTTAGAAGTTTTATTTATTTATTTATTTATATCTTGAGCAGCACTGACATCTAGTGGATTATTTGGGGAATCCATATTGTATGAGCTCACAAACAACCAGTAATTGTCAAAGAAGACCTGTGTACAGTTTTTTACCCTTTAAATCATTCCTGCAATTCTCAAAGAGTCTGTAAAATTCTCAAATCTATGTGTGAATAAAGCCACAGTCCATCAGTAATATACCAGTTTCTTAAAATACAGTTACTATAACTTTTGATACTTTTTAGTGACGAGCACCCAAGCAACTATACACAATTTTGCATTCACACCAGATGAAGGTCTGATTGACCTCTGGGCTTTCAGTGAATAATTTATTCAGTACATCTTTGGACACAGACACTTTACAGTTACATGTTGAATATGGGCTTAAAGTGCAGCCTGTTAGCTTTTTTGAATGGTTGAACAAAAGTATTTTATTACCTACTTAGGAATACATCAATTTTATACAGTCCTTATATAAATTATATAAAACAAGAAACATCCTTTCTCAGATTGACGCTGAAAAGTTAATCCATGCATTTATTACTTCTAGGCTGGACTATTGTAATTCATTATTATCAGGCTGTCCTAAAAGCTCCCTGAAAAGCCTTCAGCTGATCCAAAATGCTGCAGCTAGAGTACTGACAGGGACTAGAAAGAGAGAGCAGATTTATCCCGTATTGGCTTCTCTTCATTGGCTCCCTGTTAAATCCAGAATAGAATTTTAAATTCTTTTTCCTCACATACAAGGTCTTGAATAATCAGGCCCCATTGTATCTTAAAGACTTCATAGTACCGTAACACCCCAATAGAGCACTTCTGTCTTGCAGTGCTGACTTACTTGTGGTTCCTAGAATTCTTAAGAGTAGAATGGGAGGCAGAGCCTTCAGCTTTCTGTGGAACCATCTCCCAATTTGGATTCGGGAGACAGACACCCTCTCTATTTTTAAGGTTAGGCTTAAAACTTTCCTTTATTATAAAGTTTATAGTTAGGGCTGGATCAGGTGACCCTGAACCCTCCCTTAGTTATGCTGCTATAGGCCTAGGCTGCTGGGGGGTCCCCATTGATACACTGTTTCTTTTCACTTACTCTCTTTTCACTCTCTGTGTGTTTATAGACTACTCTACATTTAATCATTAGTTATTATTAATCTCTGGCTCTCTTCCACACTGTCTTCATCCCCAGCCATTCACAACAGATGACTGCCCCTCCCTGAGCCTGTTTGTGCCGGTGGTTTCTTCCTGTTTAAAGGGAGTTTTTCCTTCCCGCTGTTGCGCTAGCTCATAAGGAGTTGTCTGAGTGTTGGGGTTTTCTCTGTGTTATTGTGGGGTTTTTACCATACAATATAAAGTGCATTGAGATGACTCTTTTTGTGGTTTGAACTATATAAATAGAACTGACGATGTGCCATTGCCAGAAGGGTTTTTGTTTTATTTTTTAACCTCTATTTAACCAGGAAAAATCACAGTGAGATTAAAATATCTTTTTAAAGTGTGTCCTGTATAAACACACACACACACACACACACACACATGTGTTTGAATGTGGCTTTGTTCTATTAGCATTCAAAACATTTTGTCCATTGTTACCGAGACTGATTACTCTGAAGTTAAATCAACCCTCTGAGGTCAAACTGTGCCTAACCCTAATCCTGTACTGTGAGAATATGTCATTTTGGATTTTCAATTGCTGCCAGTCAGGCGACAAAGTGAGTTACATTCTGTGTCTAAAGAGATGAACCATTAAAATGGTTTGAGAATGACCTGTTTGAAAAAAATCAACAGAAAAATCTTTCTTTCTTTAACAAACTTAAAAAGTACCAGTATACTCTGAGAGTTTCACATTAAGTCTAGTTATCATTACACAATTTATAGATCACAGTGGCTCCAAAAGAACCTGAACATGCCTTCATGCTTCAAAAAATGTCTCTAGCTTATATTTATGTACATTTTCACTGCTGTGCATCAGTGTTGGCATTGTATCACCAAGTAATCTAAATTAATGACTTCACTGAAATGTTCACACTGCAAAGCATCCAGTAGGCAAGATTGGACCTTTTGGTGAGCCACTTGTGACCCCTGGGCCACATGTTTGACATATCTGACTTAAAAAATAAAATAGGAGATTTATACTTTTATCAATAGCTGTTTTATATGAATACACACAATTTCACAAAATGATTAACTCTATGTTTTGATTCATAATCAACAAACATATTAACATCATACAAACAATTTTACAAAAATTTTGAATGAATCAAATGACAGTTAAGTCGTTCCACTACCCTACTCCTTTGCCCTAGTAACCACCAGATCAATTAAGACAAATGAACAGGAAAATATACAATGGTTGTCATGGTCCGGGGTCCTGTGGACCCCATTTATTGTTTTGCTTATTTTTGTCTGTTCTGTTCTGGGTTTCTTTTGTTTGTGGGGTTTTGGTTTGTGTTCTGGTTCCTTGTGTTCCCTGGTGTCAAGTCTGTGTCTTTGTTTCCCCCTTCTGTCTTCCTGTTTTATTTTGATAGTTATCTGGTCCCTGTCTGTTGTGTTCAGTTTTGCTTCCCCTGGTCTCGTTAAGGTAATCTGCGTCACCTGTTTTCCCACCTGTTTCCTCTTCCCTCATCAGTCCTCCTGTGTGTTTAAGTCCAGTGTTTTCTGTGCCTGACTCTGTGGTATAATTCACAAATGTGCAGCTTAAAGCAGATAACCCGTAAGCTGGAGAGGGAATGGCGTCTCACTAATTGAGAAGTATCTTTTGTCCTGTCTCTCTCCCCTCAGCCCCAGCCACTTGCAGCAGATGACTGCCCTGACCTGAGCCTGGTTCTGAAGGAGGTTTCTTACTGTTAAAAGGGAGTTTTTCCTTCCCACTGTCGCCAAATGCTTGCTCATAGGGGGTTGTTTTGATTGTTGGGCTTTCAGTGTAATTATTGAAGGGTCTTGACCTTACCATATAAAGTGCCCTAAGGTGACTGTTTGTTGTGATTTGGCGCTATATAAAAAAAATTGAATTAAGTACATTTGTGATGAAATTTTTTTTAAGCATGCCAGTGTCCTAAAAGAAAGAAGAAACTGTTCCAACTCTCCAGATTTGTACAATAGTAATATTAATTTAATGAGCAGGCCACTTGCTGACTGACTTTGTGTGTAAAAACTGCTGTGCTCGCAGGATTGTGCTGGAACAGGGGGTCCTGCCTAGAAACAAAATGGAGCGTTATGTAGAAACATGTTTGGAAGCAATTTGAATGAAATGCATGAAGTTATCCACAAAATCCCCACAATTGGGCTTCTTTCTCTCTGCGAAAAAAGCCCAAAACACACATAAAAGCTGCTGTGCTCACAGGATTGTGCTGGAAGACGGGCTCTTGCCTAGAAACAAACTGGAACGTCATGCAGAAACATATTTTGAAGCAATTTGAATGAATTGCCTGAAGTTATCCATGAAATCCCCACAATTGGGCTTCTTTCTCTCTGCGAGAAAAGCCCAAACAAACAAGCATAGTTTATATACGTTTTGCTTGGATCTTAATGTCATGGTCCTGGGTTTATGACCCACCGTTTTTAGTTTTAGGACTTTCAGTTTTATATTGTTTTAGGTTATTGTTTGATCCCTAGTTTATTGTATTTTGAAGTTTTGAATTTTGGTCTTTTTCTGGTAATTCCCAGTTGGTTTCTTTTTTTATATTCTTTGACTTTTCAGTTTAGTTTTCTGAGGTCTGTCCTTGGCTGTTGTTTACTTTCTATTTAATCCTGTGTTCCTGACTCTTCTTGGGGTTTTATTGTTTCTGCTTTTTTCTGGTTTATTCTCTTGTTAAGTGGTCTCTGTTACTTGTGCTGTAGTTTAAGTTCTCCTCTTGTGTCTAGTTACCCGGTATGACCTTGTTCCTCTAGTGTAGGTGTTGTAGTCCCTCAGTGTGTCTGCTTCCCTGTGTTGTGTAAAGTCAGCATTTCTGTATCCATGTCTACTTCCTGTTTTACTTTGGCAGTTCTTTGTTTTGTATTCAGTTTTACTCCCCTGGTCTTGTTCAGTTGTGCTCCCTGGTGTGTCCTAGCTCCCTGATTACCTCGTGTGTGTATCGTAGAATGATCGAGTGGTAGTTTAATTGAATAATAATAATAATAAGTATAACAATCGTGTTTGGATTTCTGTTATTTGTGAGAGAGGAATTTGGAGGACCCGAGTTTGATGTGATTGGTTGGGATTGTCTTGTGTTTTTTACACAATGTATTAGTCATAGCTGAACAGAGCTCCTGTTCATTTGTGACTGTAACCGAAATTACAAAAACCAATTGGAGAAACAATAAACATGAAACGTGCAATATGTAATGTATGTGTAACATTGTAGTAAATACTGTGTGGAAGATTGAATGTGAAGTTTGATTGTTGTAGACAAATTCTGTTTGTAGTGTTTTACTTTATTAACTTGTGACAGAATATATGTTTAAGTTTTGTGAAAGCTTGAGTAACATGTGAAATTGCTAAGAGAATAAGAGACTGAGATATTGCTCATTGCTAACTGCATAGTGAGAAATTTGCCATTTATTGAAAATCAAATTGTACAATATGCAGATTGGTTTTATGACTATGGTGGGTTTCTGAGAGAGGACGACTGCAGATCCACTGTAAGCAGGAGGCACAATGGCGGACGCTGCAGCAGTGCAGAGGAGTGAAGGATTTGGATTTCCATTTCCATGGATTTGGATGCACACGATTCTCCACTGTATAACAGGTAAGCTTAAGCAGACAACACTAAAACTGGAGTGATGAACACATCACTCCAGTTTTAGCAGATTTACAGATTTACACTGGCTCCCTGTCCGGTCTCGCATTGATTTTAAGATTCATTTACTTACTTTTAAAGTCTTAAATGGAATGGCACCCAGCTATTTGGCCAAGCTGCTCAAACTTTATAACCCCAAGAGAGCACTGAGATCATCTAGCCAGATGCTCTTAGTGCAACCGAGGTCTCATTTTAAACATAGAGGGAACTGGGTTTTTGCAGTCGCAGCCCCTAGACTTTGGAATAATTTGCCACTTTATATTCATACTGCAGAGTCCATACAGTCTTTTAAATCCTCTCTAAAAACTCACCTTTTTACCTTGGCTTTTAATTCGAGTTCAGTTTGAGTCCCATCAGGTTTTATGTTGTGGTGTCTCTTGTCTAGTGTGTTAGTTTTAGTTTGTTTTATCGCATCGTATTTATTTTTATTCCTTGTTTTTCTATGTTTATGTTTTATTCCATTTTATTTATCCATGGTAATTTTTTTGCTTACTTTGTAGTTGATCTTGTAAAGCACTTTGGTCAACAATGTTGTTTTTAAATGTGCTCTATAAATAAAATTGACATGGACATTGACAACAAACAGGGGACCCTAACTGAACTGAAACTGCACAGTTGATTGATTGACAGACATCTTTGACTTTACTGAACTTAAACCAAATGGTTCCATAAGGGCAGATAAGGTGAAGGATTTTTACTACACTGGTAGAATTTTAATTAAAGGGTGGACAATTTTATTTATCAATTTTTATTTTGGTTATTATTTTATAAGAGCTGTTAACAGAAATGGACAATCCCTAGGTGTATTTATGTTATTGGAAACAAACAGAAAATGTGAAACTGAAGTTTTCTTTGTTTTTTATTTTTGTTAATAAATTTATTTTATGTACAGCTTTAAGAGTGTCACCCCTCTTTTTCCTTAAATCCTCCTGTCAGGCCCTAGACCTGAGATATTCCTGTGTGTTGTTTAATAGCACTCTAATACAGGTTACACATAGTTAAGCACAAATCTTTTAGATGAAAACAGCATGTCCAGCATGTCCAAAAGCAGGTCCAATGCTCTCTAGATTGGATATGGCATGAATTTGTACTTGTCCCACCCTCCTCAATGTCATGGACATGACATAGTTTTACAGTGCGCATCATACTGAAATCAAAAATTTTGCTTAGGGCTCCTTCAAGGCTTAGCCGGCTCTGCTCACACCTATGGGCAATTTAGACCATTTTACCTAACCCCACTAACTGAATGTTTTTTGACTGTGGGAGGAGGTCAGAGTACCCAGAGCCAACGTGCAAACTCCACACAGAAAGACCCCAGTCACATGGGGGATTTCAAACCCAGGACCTGCTTGCTGTGAGGCAACAGTGCTAACCACTGCACCAGACATATAAACATTAAAAGCTTGCAGATTTTGCCTCAAAATGAAGTTTTAAAATGTTAAAAATAACTTTTACCACCATCTTTACTGTTGCAGGATTCTCGCAAAATTTCAGTTCAGCATTCTCTGCCGTGCTGTGGTCGCATACAATGAAGTCAGTGACATTGATTTGAAATTAAACATTAAAGCTGTCCTTATTGATTTTTTTTTTTATAAAGCCTGTCATGTCTGGCATAACTTGCAAGCAGAACTGTGATCTGAATGCATTGTTGTGCCAAACATATGCTATTTCAAGATGAGTTCTATAGGTTCTCTGTAGGCTCCTCTTGTTAGTGTGTGACCCTTTATTTTATGTATTTGAGTTATTTTTAACATATTGTGTAACAAACTGTGCCAGAGTTGACAGGCTTAGGAAAAAGAAAAGAGAAAAGAAAAGAAAAAGGGAGAGAGAAAGAGAGAGGAAAAAAGGAGAACAGAGAGAAAATAGAAAAACGGGGAAAGAGCGCAAGTAAATAAACCAAATAGTTCATCACTTGTTGAACATAAAAAATACTAACAATACTTGCAAAAATAAATGTGTGTGGGGAAAACAAAACAAGCGAAGCATGGTTACACAAACCAATAATTTTGTGTTGTGATTGTGTGGGTGTTTGTGTCTGTGTCATGAAATGTACTTACCAATGAGGGCAGAACGCCGCAGCTCTGCCCATCAGAAGCTAGAGGCAGGTAAAGAAAGTCCCAGGAAACCCAGAAAACCAGTGGGGAGCGGCAGGGAGGAAAGGCACAAGGCCCAGACCCAGGTCCAGCCATTCATACAAACACTCATGCACACACACACACATACACATATATGCACAGATACACACACACGCACGCACACACTCATCCACACACACATATGTATGCATAGATACACACATACGCACACACTCACCAACCCAAATACACTCACGAAGACTGTGACAAATACACAAAGACACACATTCATTCATATCTACCCACCCTCTGAAGACAGGGCGAGTGGAATCCCCCCATGGCCAACAGCAACCCCAAGACGCCACCAGCCCTGTCCCCAAAGAACCACCTGACCCCCACCCCGGACGAGGCGTAAGAAATCGGGGTGTGGGGTGAGCCCATCCACCCCTCCCCCTCCCCAACTTGTAAGTGTATGTATATATTGATTTATTTAAAATTTTTGGTAGAGCTCCAAAAGTTTGATTGTCTAAAGCAGATGGTAAAATGAATCCCCAGAAGCTGGATGAAATGTGTTCAAATTGAAGCGGAACGAATGAAACCATTAGGAATTCAAAAATATGCCAACCGTGAAAGACATCGCAGCACATTTTATAGCTACTTTTGAAAAATTAAGGCAGCTATCCTCTGACATTACCCAGCATGCATCACCTCCTCCATCAACGAAGTAACAGATACAAAATTTATAGTCAGAGACAGTTGGTAGCTTGGGAAGACAGCAACCAGGGGCAGTGGGTTGGCAGCCCAAAACCGCAACCTCCGAGAGGAGGGAACCCACGAAGAAGCTACAAATCAACTTAAGGAAGTATACCCCCTGGGGAACCCAAGGGGGGGGAGGATGAGAGCCCCAAGCGGACGGACCAAATGGCAACAACCAATGGCAAAGGAGTAATGACTACGACCGCAACGTACAGATGCGGGAAAATCTGCAAGAACAGTGGTGGCCTCAAGATTCACCAGGCCAGGAGGAAATGTTTGGAGGGGAATGACAGTCCACAGCGCATAGATGGGTCATCTGGCGAGACGCAGAAGGAGACGGGCCAGGAAGCACCCCACAGAGCCCAGAGCCTCCATGTGGCAATGCCAGTCCCAGCAAATTTCTCCCTGGAGAAGGTTCGAATCAAGACCCACCACCTCCCAATAGGGACTTTGACACCAAGGAACCAAATCTGAAGGAAGTCTAGGAGATTGTGAGCAAGGCAAGATCTGGCTCAGCCCCTGGACCAAGTGGTGTTTCTTATAAAAGTCTATAAGCACTGCCCATTGCATCTCAAGAGACTTTGGAGGATCTCAAAAGTCATCTGCAGGAGAGGGAAGGTGGCACAGCAGTGGAGATTTGCAGAAGGGGTTTGGATTCCCAAAGAGGAGGAATCAAAGAAGATTGACCAGTTCAGAATGATCTCACTGCTTAGTGTTGAAGGAAAGATCTTTTTCAGCATCGTAGTAAGGCGGCCATCTGATTTCCTCTCAAGAAACAACTATATAGACACAGCTGTGCAAAAGAGAGGGATCTCTGGCATGCTGGGGTGTGTAGAACACACTGGAGTGGTGACTCAGCTCATCCGGAAAGCTCGTGAGAATAGGGGAGACCTTACGGTACTGTGGTTAGACCTTAGCCAAAGGCTCCATCCCTCACAAACTGGTCCAGTCCACCATGACCAAATATCATGTGCCGCACCACATTGCAGAGTTGATCTTGGATTATTACAACCAGTTTAGGACAAGAGCTTCAGCAGGAGCAGTAACATCAAAATGGCACAAGCTAGAAGTTGGGATTATTACAGTTTGCACCATCTTAGTAACCTTGTTCGCTCTGGCAATGAACATGACTGTCAAGTCAGCAGAACCGGAGTGTCGGGGCCCTCGGACCCAAACAGGGATCCACCAGCCACCCATTAGGGCCTATATGGATGACCTGACAGTCACCACGGAGTCTGTGCCAGGATGCAGATGGATCCTGCAAGGGCTGGAGAGGCTAATCCAGTGGGCGCAGATGAGCTTCAAACCAGCCAAATCCAGATCACTGGTGGTGAAGAAGGGAAAGGCCACAGACAAGTTCCGTTTTAACATCGAAGAGTCACAGATCCTAACCATGTCTCAGAAGCCAGTGAAGAGCTTGGGGAAGATGTTCAACAGCAGCCTCAGGGACACTGCATCTGTGCAAGCAACCTGCCAGGAATTGGACAGCTGGCTAAGGACAGTTGACTGGTCAGGGCTTCCAGGAGAATTTAAAGCATGGATATACCAGCATGGTATTTTGCCAAAGATATTATGGCCACTTCCAGTCTACAAGGTCCCAATTTTCATCGTAGGGACCTTGGAGAGGAAGGTCAGTAGCTGCCTCAGGAGATGGTTGGGACTGCCTCAAAGTCTCAGCAACATCGCCCTCTATGGAAACAGCACAAAGCTTCAGTTGCCCCTGAAGTCTTTGGAAGAAGAGTTCAAGGTCACAAGGACAAGAGAGGTGCTGATCTTCAGGGATTCTAGAGACCCGAAGGTGTCCCAAGCAGGAGTGATGGTGAGGACTGGAAGGAAGTGGTGTGCCCAGGCTGTGGTATTGGATGCTGAGTCCCAACTGTGCCACAAAGAGCTGGTGGGTGTGGTTGCTCAGGGAAGAGCAGGACTGGGCCTTTCCGAGGCATTTCATTGCAAGGGGAGCAGGGGAAGGAGAGGCAAAGACAGATCCAGGAGGAGGTGAGGGCAGCGGTGGAGGAAGGAAGATCAAGTAGAGCCAACCGGTTTGAGACAGCAAGGGGCTTGGATGAGGTGGGGAGCAAGCCATGAATCGGAATGTCATTTGGACGGACCTCTGGCGTGTGGAGCCACAACGCATTACCTTCCTGGTGCGGGCAGTGTATGATGTGCAACACCACTAGCAACACCACTAGCTCAATGGCCATTGTAAAGGCGGGAGAGCAACCCAGAGATGTGCGCAAGAAGTTGGCAACAGGCATCCTATCAACAGCTCGGGACTGGAAGCTCGCAGTGGACCTGGAGAAACAGCTGAGATTCCCACAGCATATTGTGAGAACCACTCTGAGGCCGGATATCCCTCTGGTCTCAGCTACCAAAACATCATTATCATGGAACTGACAGTGCCGTGGGAGGATCGCCTGGGAGAGGCGCATGAACGCAAAAGGTCTAAATACAAAGAATTGGTGACAATCTGTCGTGAGCAGGGCTGGAAGGCGAGGTGTATGCCCACTGAAGTAGGCTGCAGAGGTTTTGTGGGGCACTCACTGTACAGAGCACTCGGTACACTGGGCATTACAGGAGGAGCGAGGAACAGAGCCATCAAGAACATCACCGAAGCAGCTGACAAAGCCTCAAGATGGCTCTGGATATGACGAGATGCGTCCATGGGGACAAGCGGTTGCTACCTGAACACAGGCTGCAGTCTGATCAACTGTGGTCGGGTCACCTGGGAGAGGGTGTATGATGTTGGAAGACCTGAAACACCCAAAGACCCCAGGATACATCACTGAGGATGTGTTCAAGTGTATCAGTAGATGTATTTTAGAACAAATAGTCTGTAATTATCTGGTGTAATGATAAATGGTCAAGCTCCCACACTTTTTATGAATTTACTGCAAGCAGATTAAGAATGAGCACATTGCAAAATATGTCCACCCTGTCAAGGACAAAGTCAAATGAAAATAAATACATTTTCATAACAACATGATCATACAATGCACATTTTTCAGATAGCTAGTTTGTCCCTTACTCAGTAATAATATTTATTTGGTAAAATAAGGCTTAAGGAAATAATTGCAAAATTCTTGTGTCTTTAAAGAATCTGTGATATTTGTGCTTTCTTTTGTAAATAAAATCTCTAAAACTGCGATCTGATCAGTTTTTCAAACAATATTATTTGGCAGTGATTAGTTTATTAAGAAAACCTGAAAAGATTTTACTAACTTGTGACGATAACTTGATTATTTTCAAAAAACTGAAAAATTACAGGGTGGACAGTGCAATGACAGGGTGGACAAAAATGTTTTAAATGCTGACATGAGTAGATTTATTAAGAGTTTTCTCAACAAAGGTGAACATTCCAAAACATAATTATGAACATTCATAAGCTTTTTGCATTACAATTAAGATATAAAGGGGTTGGAAAATGAAACTGAAACACCTGGTTTTAGACCACAATAATTTATTAGTATGGTGTAGGGCCTCCTTTTGCGGCCAATACAGCATCAATTTGTCTTGGGAATGACATATACAAGTCCTGCACAGTGATCAGAGGGATTTTAAGCCATTCTTCTTGCAGGATAGTGGCCAGGTCACGACATGATGCTGGTGGAGGAAAACGTTTCCTGACTCGCTCCTCCAAAACACCCCAAAGTGGCTCAATAATATTTAGATCTGGTGACTGTGCAGGCCATGGGAGATGTTGAACTTCACTTTCATGTTCATCAAACCAATCTTTCACCAGTCTTGCTGTGTGTATTGGTGCATTGTCATCCTGATACACGGCACCGCCTTCAGGATGCAATGTTTGAACCATTGGATGCACATGGTCCTCCAGAATGGTTCGGTAGTCCTTGGCAGTGACGCGCCCATCTAGCACAAGTATTGGGCCAAGGGAATGCCATGATATGGCAGCCCAAACCATCACTGATCCACCCCCATGCTTCACTCTGGGCATGCAACAGTCTGGGTGGTACGCTTCTTTGGGGCTTCTCCACACCGTAACTCTCCCGGATGTGGGGAAAACAGTAAAGGTGGACTCATCAGAGAACAATACATGTTTCACATTGTCCACAGCCCAAGATTTGCGCTCCTTGCACCATTGAAACCGACGTTTGGCATTGGCACGAGTGACCAAAGGTTTGGCTATAGCAGCCCGGCCGTGTATATTGACCCTGTGGAGCTCCCGACAGACAGTTTTGGTGGAAACAGGAGAGTTGAGGTGCACATTTAATTCTGCCGTGATTTGGGCAGCCGTGGTTTTATGTTTTTTGGATACAATCCGGGTTAGCACCCGAACATCCCTTTCAGACAGCTTCCTCTGCGTCCACAGTTAATCCTGTTGGATGTCCTTCTTGGTGGTATGCTGACATTACCCTGGATACCTGGCTCTGATACATCACAAAGACTTGCTGTCTTGGTCACAGATGCGCCAGCAAGACGTGCACCAACAATTTGTCCTCTTTTGAACTCTGGTATGTCACCCATAATGTTGTGTGCATTGCAATATTTTGAGCAAAACTGTGCTCTTACCCTGCTAATTGAACCTTCACACTCTGCTCTTACTGGTGCAATGTGCAATTAATGAAGATTGGCCACCAGGCTGGTCCAATTTAGCCATGAAACCTCCCACACTAAAATGACAGGTGTTTCAGTTTCATTGTCCAACCCCTGTATAATAGGGTCCAAGGTGACAAATTGCTTCTCTGTGAGTCACTTCCTAAGTTCTTCATTGTATCGTACGCAAACTTTCCTGCATTTTTGTCTTAAGTTGTGTGACTGTTTGCTTGTGTCCAGTTGCCATTTGACTAACATAATCTTGCAGAGGGCAGCATGGTGGCGTGGTGGTTAGCACTGCTGCCTCACAGTTAGAATGACATCTAGAAGGTCTGGGTTTGATTCCACCTTGGCTCAGACCTCTCTCTCTCTCTCTCTCTCTCTCTCTCTCTGTGGAGTTTGCATGTTCTCCCCGTGTCTGCGTGGGTTTCCTTCGGGTAATCCGGTTTTCTCCCAAAGTCCAAAGACATGCAGTCACTGGGGTTAGGTTAAATGGTCACTCTAAATTGCCCATAGGTGTGAATGTGAGTGGTTGTCTGTCTCTCTGTGTTGGCCCTGCGGCAGGCTGGCAATCTGTACTGGGTGTACCCTGCCTCTCACCCTATGACAGCTGGGATAGGCTCCAGCTCCCCTGCGACCCTGAGCAGGATAAGTGTAAGAAACACAATGACATGAAAACTAGGAAATATAAGTGTAGCCGCTCACTGCAGGTGCAGCAGCAGTTTCAACCTTTATTGAAGAAAGACAGATTCAGGGTGCTGATGTTACTGAGTTCATTAGTTGGTTTCTTAAAGGGGCAATTACTCCATGATGACACGGTGGACAGTAGTTTTAGGGACGTGCACAAAATGTTAAAAAAATAGAGTGAAATAGTGAAATTCATTTTAAGAAACTTGTTCTTGTACTGATTTGTGTACCAGTGTATCCACATTTGTAATAATACCTACATTTGTCATTATTTTGTAACATGTTAATAATTTATTGATTCTGATGAGGACACCAAAAGGTACTTTATAGTGATCTTGACCCTGGTGCAGTCATAAAAAGTTCTCTCCTTGTGTGAAAAAGGTGCCATTTGGCAATGTATTTATTGGGACAAGATATACATGCTTTTGCACATGGGCAATGCCATGTATTTGTTGTAGGTCACGATAAGTCTGCCTAATGGATGGACTTCTAGTCCATAGATGGAGCCTGTGTTTGTGAATGGAGAAGCAAAAGATGATTTGTTGAACCACAATGTTCCGCCAATATGGACAAAGGGACATGAGCGTCCGCCGCTTCTCTTTGCCTTTGTAAAAAAAATAAATTATTTTCTACCATATCATCAAGAATGCAGTGTTGCAGTGGTTCCTCAGTAGCACTGGTCTCACAGTAAGCAAGTGACTGAATGTGGTCACACAAACAGACACACAGAGACCACTGTGTTGTGCCAGCAAACGATACTGCCAGCAATCCTCCATTTCACATCCTCTAACATGCTGGTGTCCCCATGTTTTACACTGGACATGAACTGGGACACTGAAACCACAAGGGTTTTTTTTTTTGTACAGCATACAATTTGGTCAACACACACGCTTTTAAGATGTGATGCTGCTGTGATGTCTTCATGTTTTCTTCCAATGTGAGAAGCCAAATTTTTTTATAGCACATAATGGAGGCACAATGGGAGCACAATAGAGGCACTTTGAGTTGAGAGTTCAGTTTCTTTTCTCTGTACTGCAGTAGTGACTACATCAGGTGATTTTGAATGGGACTCTGAAATACTTGTGGGGGACACCGAAGGGGAGATGGTCTGGTCTGCTCACGAGTGTTCAGCGGTCACCTTCTGTGTAAACCCTGGGGCGACAGACATGCAAGGTTGGACTGATATGGGCATCTGTGTCTCTTTACATCTGAAAAGATGCATTTCTGTGTCCTCATTGCGCTCTATTGTTCAGGGGCAAAATGAGCAGTGAAAATGGCCACCATCACAGCATAGCTGATTACAACTAACAGATTATTTTATCTTTTATTTTATCTGTAAAGATAAAACAGGTATGACTTCTTGAATTAATGAAACAATTCTAAAAAGTGCTACAAATGAAAATCAGTTGAAAGAAAAAGAAAAGTTAATACATTCATGCAATAACACATTCAAACATTCATATCTTGAAAACTTTCCTGCTTGTTTGGAACATGGCTTTATGACAAACTTAACATCTGTGAGATTCAGGGGAGAATTGTGTTAGGGGGTATATATATTCATATATATATTCATCTCCCACTGCTGACATCTTGTCATATTGTTCTGAAATAAGGTCCCAGGAAAAGGCCGGCATTAAAACATTCCATTTACAGTGGTATGCAAAAGTTTGGGCACCCCTGATAATTGTCATGATTTTCCTTTATAAATCATTGGTTGTTCGGATCAGCAGTTTCAGTTAAATCTATCATATAGCAGATGAACACAGTGATATTAGAGAAGTGAAATGAAGTTTATAGGATTTACAGAAAGTGTGCAATAATTATTGAAACAAAATTAGGCAGGTGCATTAGTTTGGGCACCCTTTTATTGATTTGAATACCTTTAGCACTAATTATTGGAACACAAAATTTGTTTTGTAAGCTCATTGACCCTTGACCTACATACACAGGTGAATCCAATTATGAGAAAGGGTTAAGGTGGCCAGCTGCAAGTGTTTCTCCTCTTTGCATCTTCTCTGAAGAGTGGCAACATGGGAGCCTCAAAACAGCTCTTAAATGAGCTGAAGACAAAGATTGTTCAACATCTTGGTTTAGGGGAAGGACCAAAAAGCTCTCTCAGAGATTTCAGCTGTCAGTTTCCACTGTGAGGAACATGGTGAGGAAATGGAAGACCACAGGCACAGTTCTAGTTAAGGCCCAAAGTGGCAGGCCAAGAAAAATCTCAGATAGGCAGAGGCGAAGGATGGTGAGAACAGTCACAGTCAACCCACAGAGCAGCTCCAAAGACCTCCAACATCATCTTGCTGCAGATGGTGTCACTGTGCATCGTTCAACTATTCAGCGCACTTTGCACAAGGAGAGGCTGTATGGGAGAGTAATGCAGAAGAAGCCTTTTCTGCACACACGCCACAAACAGAATCGCTTGAGGTATGCTAAAGCACATTTGGACAAGCCAGCTTCATTCTGGAATAAGGTGCTGTGGACTGATGAAACTAAAACTGAGTTATTTGGACATAACAAGGGGTGGTATGCATGGTGGAAAAAGAACACAGCATTCCAAGACAAACACTTGGTACCCACAGGAAAATTTGGTGGTGGTTCCATCATGCTGTGGGGCTGTGTGGCCAGTGCAGGTACTGGGAATGTTGTTAAAGTTGAGGGTCGCATGGATTCCAGTCAATATCAGCAGATTCTTGAGAACAATGTTCAAGAATCAGTGACAAAGTTGAAGTTGTACCAGGGCTTGATACTTCAACAAGACAACGACCCTAAACACTGCTCCAAATCTACTAAGGCATTCATGCAGAGGAACAAGGACAACGTTCTGGAACGGCCATCTCAGTCCCCAGACCTGAATATTATTGGAAATCTGTGGTGTGATTTAAAGCGGGCTGTCCATGCTCTGAAACCATCAAAGCTGACTGAACTGGAGATGTTTTGGAAAGAAGAATGGTCCAAAATACCTTCAACCAGAATCCAGACTCTCACTGGAAGCTATAGGAAGCGTTTAGAGGCTGTTATTTCTGCAAAAGGAGGATCTACTAAATATTGATGTCATTTTTCTGTTGGGGTGGCCAAACTTATGCACCTGCCTAATTTTGTTTAAATAATTATTGCACACTTTCTGTAAATCCTATAAACTTCATTTCACTTCTCAAATATCACTGTGTTCGTCTGCTATAACTGGATTATGCATTAATCCAGTTTACATTGAGGCTAACCTTAAAAGAAAATAATTTCAGCAAATATAGATTTATATTCATAAAATGGGGACAAAGTGTTACAAAATCTGCAATAATCAGAACACCCGTATTCTGTGCTTACATCCCTAGCAAGGCTAATTGGCTAATTAGGTAACACACGTTACACAATAAACTATATGGTCAGATAACACAGAAGTACATCTTAGCAAACATAACGTGATAATTCATCAATTACTTCACCTTACCTTTTAAAAGTGTGTTTTAAGAGTGCATATTCTTTTTACTGGGACCTGCCTGAGGCCAAGAGATTATTTCCAGCAGCAACTCATCTCTGCCGATACGATGTACTCCGGCAATTCCCAGGGATAAACTTGCAAAGAAGACCAACTTCCACTATGGAGTTCCAGAATGGAGATGAGGTATGGCAGCGCCCTCTGGCCTGCAACCAGGTCCCTCTCAAAAGATTCAACACATCCACAGTGCCTCATCGTATCATCACTAGTGTAACTTAACTTAAACAGCTTTATTTGCTGAAAATTCAGGGCAAAAACAGAAGTGGACTGGAGCCATCAAAACAAAATATAAAACTCACTTGGAAACAAGGACTCAGAATGACAGCACACACAGTAGGAGGGAAACTATGAAGAGGACACAACACAAAACACAGGGAAATGCAGACAATAAATACAGCATGGTTAATGAGACAACAGGAGACAGCTAGAGAGAATTACACTACTGAGGCAGGAAGGAAGCAAAACTCAATATTACACACAGGGAACAGGTGACTAGGAAAATAAAACAGGAAATCAGAACTAAACAAGGAAGATGCAGACATGACTTAAACACAGGGGTCTTGACACTGGAGGGAAGAAGATTAAGAAGAATGCCTTTATTGTCATTATACAGAATGTACAATGAGATTGGAGGGCCACTCCTGTTCAGTGCCATGCTGTAGGAAGTCACACTTCCTAAAGTATAAAATAGAACTTCTAAAAATATACAGAAAATAAAACAGAACAGAAAATTAAATAAGTTTATACATATAATAATAATGAAGATAGTGAGTATTGCACTTGGTGAATGAATATTGCACTAGTGAATGAATATTGGATATTACACAATATAGGAGTGATAAATATTGTTCAGTATGAATGATATAATATTGCACAGAGATGTGGGTGTTGCACAGTTAGAATGGGCGAGTGTGTGCGTTCAGGGTGGTGATTGCTCTGGCAAATAAACTGTTCTTGAGTCTGTTTGTTCTGGCTTTGATGCACCTGTAGCACCTGCTAGAGGGCAGCAGGTCAAACAGGTCAAAGCCAGGGTGTGAGCTGTCCTTGATGATGCTTCTGGCTCTGCTGAGGCAGTGGGAGGTGTAGATGTCCATTAAGGAGGGGAGAGGGCAGCCAAAAATTCTTTGTGCTGTCTTGACTACCATCTGAAGCCTCACCCTGTCTGCCTCAGTGCAGCTGCAGTACCATACTGTGATACAGTAGGTCAGCGGGCTCTCAATGGATGAGAGGTAGAAGGTCAGCAGCAGGTTTGAGTCCAAGTTGTTCTTCCTGAGGACCCTCAGGAAGTGAAGATGCTGCTGAGCCTTCTTGATAACAGCTGTGATGTTATCTGACCAAGAGAGATCAGCAGAGATGAGGACACCAAGAAACCTGAAGGTGTGGACCCTCTCCACACTCTTGCCGTTGATGTAGAGGGGGGTTGGGTCAGTCCTGTGCTTCCTGAAGACGATGATGATTTCTTTGGTTTTCATGGTGTTCAGTGACAGGCTGTTCTCTGAACACCAGGCTGTCAACTTCACAACCTCCTCTCTGTAGGCTGCCTCATCTCCCCTTGAGATGAGTCCAACCACTGTGGTGTCGTCAGCAAATTTGACGATGAGGTTGTTACTGTGGGCCAGACTGCAGTCATGGGTGTAGAGGCAGTATAGGAGGGAGCTCAGCACACAGCTGGGAGTCAGTGCTCAGTGTGTTAGTAAGCTGCCTGACCCCCAAAAATGGCCAAATGAAAAGTGGAAAACAAGGGTTTTTCAAACAGGCAAGCCAAAGGACCTGATCACTGACATCACAGGTAAACCATCTGTCTCTTTTTCTCCCTGCGATTGGGAGGGCGGTTGGATTGGTGGGACAGATATGGGAGAAGATGCACAGGTGAGCTGTCAGTGCATCACTGCATCACAGAGCAGGAAATGCTGCGTAACAAAGTCCTGAAGACAGAACAGGTCTTAAGCGCCATAACACAGACAGTGAACTTTATAAAAGTTTAAATCACTGGCAGTTTCGGAGGAAATAGCTTCTGAATTTGGTGATGTGCCTTATCACACAGGTGCCATGAGCTACCTGAGTAAATCTGTCAAGTTCATGAAAAGTAAAGGAAAAGGCTCAGCAGGGCTCCGGGATGAAAGGTGGCTGTGTGAGTCGGCCTTTCTCTGTGATATAATGAAGCATCTTAATACGTCTCTGGACGGGACCGCATGATTACTTGTGTGATTGTCCAAAATAAAATCAATAAATCAGACCAGGCCTCCACCGCTGTGTTTGCAGCTGTGCATTTTGCTGAGAAACTGGACACACTGCGCAGTTTACACAGCGTTTTCCCGACTGTAAAGCACAGAAATTCACATCACAATTTTTACCTGAAAAATTAGCAAATTTTCATCAGCTTGAAATACTTTAATTTTTCCTTATGTTACTTTTGAAGAAAATATTATTTTATATTTTTTTTAATGCTGCTGTATTCTGGCCATTCAAATCCATATTGCTGATTAAAATTATTATTTTAATCCTGTTTGGCTCATGACTCAGACTGTGTCTTCAATTTTGGCCCATCCTGTGATTGAGTTTGACACCCCTGTTTTAGGGCATTAGCATGTGTAAAAAAAATAAAATAAAATAATTAATTTAAAAAAGTTTCATGACAAATGTAGGTGAGCTTGGGGCACCCCTGGTGGTCAGGGGGTCCTATGCAGCTGTTTATGTTGCCTAACTCTCGGGCCAGCCCTGCTTGACAGCGCAGTGACTGGAAATGCAAACTTCTCTCAGACGTGTTAAACCTAAAGTAACAAACCTGTTTTGAAAATGTAAGAAGTAGAAAGTACAGATATTTGTGTAAAAATGTAGGGAGTAAAAGTAAAAAGTAGTCAGAAGAATAAATGCTCAAATAAAGTACAGTAACAAAGTATTTGTACTTTGTTACTTCCCACCTCTGTTGTGTACCAGTGCACAAAACAAGTTCCATAAAGACATGGATGAGCCAGTTTGGTGTGGAAGAACTTGACTGGCCTGCAGAGTCCTGACCTCAGCCTGATAGAACACCTTTGGGATGGATTAGAGCGGAGACTGTGAGCCAGGACTTCTCTCCAACATCAGTGTTTCACCTCACAAATGTGCTTCTGGAAGAATGGTCAAAAATTCCCATAAACACTCCTAAACCTGTGGAAAGCCTTCCCAGAAGAGCTGAAGCTGATATAGCTGCAAAAGGTGTGCCTACATCATATTAAACCCTATGGATTAAGAATTCACAAGTTCATATGCATAGTGTAACTACTGAGTTTGCTCTTCTTTCGGTTGCTCCCTTTGGGGTCACTGCTGCAGATCTCTGGCATCCTCCTCTGTCACACCAACACGTTCTCACTCCTTACTCATCACATATGGATGCTTGGTCAGGGTCCCTCTGCATAACTCATAAATGCGCTGGGTTGTTTTTCACACATACACTCCAGCCATGAACTTTGCGAGCCATTACCTGGTGGATCGCCTTGTTAGAATGTGAGTGTGTTATTGAGATCAGTGTAGGGCAGGGATCCTCAAATCCAGGCCTCGAGGGCCGGTGTCCTGCAGGTTTTAGATGTGTCTCTGCTTCAACACACCTGAGTCAAATATAGAAGTTAGCAGGACTCTGGAGAACTTGACTGCATACTGAGGAGGTAATTCAGCCATTTGAGTCAGGTGTGTAGGATCAGGGACATATCTAAAACCTGCAGGACACCGGACCTCGAGGCCCATGCATTTACATTAGGAGAGTGTATTTCGTGTGTATGTTGTCACACAATTCAGCCAAAATAGGTGCAGTCATTGTGTGCCTGCTACATCTAAAGAGCATTTGTTGCTCTGCAGCAAAAATCTGCATGGCTAACACAGAAATGACTGTATATAAAGAAGGCTCATAGAGATTCTCTCTGTAATCAGGCTGCTCTCAGTTTGTCTTGTTGACACAAACACACATAAATATACTTTATAGGCACTGATAGATGCTGACCAACAGTGTCTCAGTTTCTGTGAAAATTTATAAGTAATTGATGTGGTGATTACTGTTGTTTCAAGCGTGTAAACAGACACAGCTTTTGGGATGAATATTTATTATGTCACTGTACCGTCACTGTCTGCTTCAGAGTAGAAGGTCACAGTAACGTTTTGGTCAAAGCCAGATTTTTGTCCATTGTGATTTAGTATTTGTAGTAGTTAAAAGTGCTGTAGCATGAAAAAGGCCAACAAACAGTGTCATCGCCCGATTCTTCCTTCACTGTCCAAAATTCATGTGTGAAAATGGGTTTAGCTCAGAGGTAGAGGAGGGCACCTACTAACCTGAAGGTTGGTGGTTTGATTCCTGGCTGCTCCAGTCTGCATGCCAAAGTATCCTTGGGCAAGATGCTGAACCCCAAGTTGCTCTTCGATGCAACCGTGGGAGTATGAATGTGTGTGAATGGTAGAAAGCACTTAAGCTTAGAAAGACGTGCTTTTGTGAATGAGGCATGTTGTATAAAGGCTTTGAGAGCTCAACATAGAGCAGAAAAGGCCATTAAAAACCATCCATTTATCATTCAGTGCTTTTATTAAAGACACCTAATATATGCCACCCAACGTCTAGGGGAAAGCAGAATTGAAAGTGTGTTGGGTGCCCTGCTTTTTTGGTAAGAAGTAGTTGATATTGAATTCACTGCTGTTGCATTCACTATTTGCATTTACAAGCTTTTCAGAGCAGTAATTTAAAGGCTAAATCAGCTTTATTTTTCTTCCCATCTAAATTTTTGGAGAGATGATCTAAAGTATTTTGTGAAAGTTTCCTCCCGTCTTTGTGGAACATAAATGTATTACACAACAAGTAATGTATTTGATACACTTTTAGTGTGACGATGGTAGCTGAGAGTATTTCTTGGAACTAAAATCCCTGCAGTGTCTCACTTGGATGGAATAGTGTTGGGAATCATTCCAGCAGGACCGTGCTGTGAGCATGAGAGCACTCAGAGCAATAATAGGAAGTTAAATGAGGACTGTGGAGAGCAGATGTTCATGTCTGACAGATATTTCTGTGTGAACACACCTGAAATGGTTCAGCAATGGAAGTATTCAGATTCTTTATAAAAGAGGTCCTAATGTCACACTGAAAGTTTTCAGTGCTTTACATTCTGTTTGTAGCATTATTATAGTGTAAGAAGAGTGCATCTATAAAAAGTGGAAACAAAGAGCTCAGGAAAATATCCTCTTTTTGTCTATTTGATGCCTTTAAGAGAAAAATCCCAGAGGAAGCAGAATTTCTCAGCATACAGCAGAACACTTCAGCCTTTATAATTATCAAAAAAGAAATCACATTTGGACAAACTTTGTTTTACACTTCACAGAAAGGACATTAAGAAAGGTTAAACTGGAAAGCAGGAACTAAAGCTGTCATACAAGTACTAATGAGTGCACCATTTCAGTCTGAGGTGTAGTGGAGTAGAAGTGATCCATAAAATTTAAATCCTGATTTTAGTGCAGTACTTGAGTAAATCTATTTTTATATGCCTACTACTTGGTTTAAGCAAAGCCTCTATGTGCATAAACTTGTCTGTAACTCCCAACCTGATTTTAAAGTTCTTGCTGTTCTTTTGTTCCAAAATTAGATTTTCCAGTGGTAAAAATCTGGGATGACACGTGGGAGCCTGCCAGTCAGTTTCACCATCACTTTGCCGTGTCCGAAGTGCCGCCTCCTTCAGCCAGCGAGCAGCTCTCTGCACGATATTATGCTGATAGATTTTTTTTCATGTTACAAACAAGTTTGAAGATCCATATCTGCAAACTGTATTTGTGTACTGTTCCCTGGGAACATTGTCAAAAATGTGTGGAACCAAAGATCCATACGTGTAGATCCCACATTGGTTTATGCTGTTCACTGAACAGATGTGTTCATTTTAAGTGGTTTGATTGTTACAAATGCCCTGACATCTATTTATACTTGTTTAAATGCATTTTGCTTTATGAAAAAATTATTATCTTACGTTGGTACTTACAGTAATGTTTCTGTAATCTAATGTTAAATGCTTTAATTGTACAGCACCTTTTTTTGTTTGTTTTGGGGTTTTTTTGTGTTCAATATGACATCAAACTAGCAACAAAGCCCAGAAACTTATCACTCTGTTTCCTTTATTTCTCGGATGAAGGGGGTATTGGAAACCATGTGTTTTGTTTGTTTTTAGTTGTGTGAATCTTATGTGCCATATAAAGTATTATTACTGCAAATAAATATTTTTTTAAGTTCATTGAGATGTGAGAACTTGAAGTAGTTTTTTGTGCTGAAACTCAATAATTTTTCCATTATAAATTAGATTTCAAATTAGGATTTCATAAGACATACCTTGAGCAGTACAGTGGTGCAGTGGTTAGCACTGTTGCCTCACAGCAAGGAGGTCCTGGGTTTGAATTCATCATCTGGCCAGTGCCTTTCTGTGTGGAGTTTGCATGTTCTCCCCATGTCTCCCACTGTCCAGAGACACACAGTTAGTGGAGTTAGGTTAATTGGTGGTTCTAAATTGCCCTAATCATCAACCATTCATCAATCGATTGTCTCTCTGTTAGCCCTGTGACAGACTGGTGATCTATACAAATACAAATGTGTAAACCAATAAAGTAACACAAGCTTAAATTGCAATTAGCCTGATTGTTAAACAGTCAGACGTGCATGACTCTGAGGAAGTGGCTGCCCAGAGATTCAATATTCAGACCAGTGGCAGATCTAATCCATCACTGGCAAAGAAACAGTTTTCTGCATGGTGTCTATTATTTGTAAAGTACTGGATGTTCTCTTCTATTCCTATGTGTGACTTCCTGTTCTTTTCATCCACTGTGCAGCTTAATACAGTTTGTGTGAATTGTCCTGAATGGGTGTGATCAGCTCCAAATTTCATTGAAGTGTTTGGACTGAAATGAGCTGAAGGGGTTTTATGTTAATTCCAGATTTTGTTATTATCATGTGCAACATATTCAACTTCAGATCATAATAGTGGCAGCCACTGCAGTACATAGCTTAGAATATATAAATGTTTCGGCTGGTGCTGACTGGTGAAAATTTGAAATGAAAGCCATGTCATGGCAGAGAATAAATATAACTGATCCACTTGAAAAAGTAAATATTTCATTGTACTCTGTATGTATGTATGTGTATATACTGTGTGTGTTGTGTGTATATATATAAAACATACATACATATGAACATATGAAGGGGGAGCCAGGACAACAGGTCAGGGGGGAGATTTCATCATCCCCACACTCCAAGGTTGGGTACCAAGCCCCAATAATAACTAGTACTCTGAATACCAGAGCAGCTCACCTGAAAGATTAGATCATGGCTAAGATGGAAACCTGGACCCCTCGAACCCAACTACCAAGACTACATGAAGTACCCTCTTAAAGTCTACTAGAAGATGCGAATGCAGCACTAAGGATAATCCCTACATTGACCATCACTAAAACCAATCAGCTGATCTATACCATGGCAGCAGTGATCCTTGAGATGCTTGGCTATAAGATGAACAGTCACAAAGAGCAGTACCCTCCATGGAAATGATGGCTAGAGGCTAACATGAAGGAAGCACAAAGGGAAGTTAGCCAGCTATCAGAGTTGCAAAAAAGTGTGATGAAGAAAGGGGTGCCTGAGAAATACAACAGGCTCTCCATACTTGAGGCCTGAGAGACTTCTGCTTACAGGAGAACATTTTCAGATGAAAACAGCTACGTTTTGATGTGTTTCGGCCTCCCATTTACACGAGAATGGCGTGAAAATGATACTTTTTGGAAACAGGCTCCAGAGTAGAGCATTTTCAAAAGGCTCCGGTCTCCGTTTCCATGTAAACAGACAAAAATGCTGCTTTTTGAAAATGGGGGCACTCGCCACATGCTGTGGTTGTGGCTCCTATATCAACACCACCAACATGTACCCCAGCAATAGGAAATGCAGCATTTTCAGCATCTTGCATTTCTGTGTAAACAGAGATTGTTTTTGTAATGTTTTTGTGTGAACACGCTACTTTTCGAAAAAGAAAAGGCAAAACTACATCATTTCCACTGAAAATGTTCTTGTGTAACAGGGCCTCAATATGAGAACAGCACCCCCACCAAGGCTGGAGATGGAGCAATACTAGAAGAGTATATGGGAGAAGGATGCGTCACATAACACCAATGCTCAGTGGATAGTGGATCTAAGAGCAAACTCCCCGAACAGGATCCAGTAACCATCACAGTGAGAAAGCATCCGAGAAAGAGTCGCAAATATGAAGAGCTGGATAGCACAAAGCCCTGACATGATACACACCTACTGGCTAAAGGAGCTAACTGCACTCCATGAGTGCCTGGCAGCTACTAGAGGCTAAGACACACCCAGAATGGCTGACTGAAGGCCGGATGGTCCTGATCCCCAAGGACCCCCAGAAGGGATCGGTTCCATCCAACTACCGACCAATAACCTGCCTCGGCACAACATGGAAACTCCTGTCAGGCATCATAGCAGATAAGATGAGCAGGCACATGGCACAATACATGAGCACAGCCCAGAAAGGAACTGGCAGAAATACTAGGGGAGCAAAACACCAGCTACTGGTAGATAGAGCAGTCACACGAGACTGTAAGACCAGACTGACCAACCTGTGCACCGCCTGGATTGACTACAAGAATGCCTATGACTTCATGCCACACACATGGATCGTGGAACGCCTAGAACTATACAAGATCAACAGGACCCTAAGAGCCTTCATCAAGAACTCAATGGGAATGTGGAGAACAACACTAGAGGCCAAGTTCAAGTTCATTGCACAAGTCACCATCAAGTGCGGGATTTACCAAGGAGATGCTCTATCCCCACTGCTGTTCTGCATAGGCCTGAATCCCCTCATTGACAAGACTGGCTACGGATACCGACTATGAAATGGATCAACCATCAGCCACCTCCTGTACATGGATGACATCAAGCTGTATGCCAGGAGTGAATGAGATATTGATTCACTGATCGACACCACCAGGATCTACAGCAATGACATTGGAATGTCATTCAAACTGGAGAAGTGTAGTCAGATGGTAACAAAGAGAGGGAAGGTAGTCAGAACTGAGGGGATTGCACTACCAGAAGGCAACATTGCAGACATTGAGGAAAGCTACAAGTACCTTGGAATCCCACAGGCAAATGTAAACCATGAAGAGGACGCTAGAAAAGCTGCAACCTCCAAGTACCTGCAGAGAGTAAGGCAAGTCCTGAAGAGTCAGCTGAATGGGAAGAACAAGATCTGGGCAATCAACACCTATGCCCTGCCAGTCATCAGATAATAAGCCGGCCAAAGAAGGAAAATAGAAGCCACTGATGTCAAGACAAGAAAGCTCCTTACCATGCATGGAGGGTTTCACCCCAAATCCAGCACCCTGAGACTGTACGCTAAGCAGAAGGAAGGAGGTCGAGGACTACTGAGTGTCAGAACTGTAGTATCAGCTCAGTTATGGGGTAGGAACATTTGTTGTGGGCTATGTAACAGAAAAGGGAAGAGGAACATTTAATAAATGGACAGAGTTCCAAACCAATCCGTACGTGTTGGTATCATCTCTCTAGCTCACAAAGGATTAAGGTTGTCCCTAACAACGAGACAAGAATCTCTATCTTTGATGAAACAACAAAGATCCATGAATACATGAGGAAGATAGCCACAAAGGATTGTGTTCTTAGTGAGTACCTCAGGCAACAGAAACCCGAGAAAGAAGAGGAGGAAGAACAGGAACCATCATAGAAGGATAGGCCTCTGCACGGCATGTACCACCAGCAGATAGAAGAAGTGGCTGATATTGAAAAATCCTACCAATAGCTGGACAAAGCTGGACTGACACACAGCACAGAGGGACTAATCATGGCAGCACAGGAGCAAGCTCTGAGCACAAGATCGATAGAGGTTGGGGTCTACCACACCAGGCAAGACCCCAGGTGCAGGCTGTGCGGAGATGCCCCTGAGACAATCCAGTACATAACAGCAGGGTGCAGGATGCCAGCAGGAAGGGCATACATGGAACGCCATAACCAAGTGGCTGGCATAGTATACGGGAACATCTGTGTTGAGTATGACCTGGAAGTCCTGAGGTCAAAATGGGATACGCCCCCAAGAGTGGTTGAGAATGACCGGACCAAGATCCTGTGGGATGTCCAGATACAGACAACCCTGTGATGGCTAACCAACTGGACATCGTAGTGGTGGACAAACAAAAGAAGACAGCCGTAGTGATAGACGTTGCAATACCAAGTGATGGCAACATCAAGAAGAAGGAACACGATAACCTCGATAAATACCAAGGGCTCAGAGAAGAGCTAGAAAGGTTGAAGGTGAAAGTAACAGTGGTCTCTGTGGTAATTGGAACACTCGGGGCAGTGAACCCCAAACTGGGAGAATGGCTCCAGGAATGACATCCGAGATCTCGGTCCAGAAGAGCGCAGTCCTGGGAACAGCTAAGATACTGCACAGGACCCTCAAGCTCCCAGGCCTCTGGTAGGGGACCCAAGCTTAGAGGACAAAGACCGCCCGTAAGGGTGAGCTGGGATTTTTTATTTTTTTAATATATATTCATCTGCCGCGACCAGTTGAGGTTGAGGGGAGGGACACAAGACAAGACATGTTGTGGAAGAGAGCCAGAGATTAATAAAAATGAATGATTAATTATCTCAGTATTGTGTACAGTGTGTCCATAAAAAACTTAAAGAAACTGGAAAAGTGGAGTACAAAAGAAGCGACAGGCCTAAAAATCTATCTAAAGCAGATGAACAGTGTCTGAAACTCATATCCTTAAAGAAGAGAAAAATCCAGCAAGGACCTGACACAGGACCAGAGAGATGCATCTGGCCTTTCAGTTAATCCATCTACTGTTCACTGAAGCCTCAGTAGAAAAGGTTTCAATGGATGGGTGGCTGTCAAGAAGTTATTCTAAAGGAAGGGCAACAAGGAGGAAAGGCTGGTATGCCAAATCACACAATAACTGGACTAAAAATCAGCAGCAACAGGTCTTGTGATGTAATGAATTCAAATATAAACATTTCAGTTCAAATTGTCAATATGTAAAGACAAGGTCAGAAAAGGGGTACAGTGAATGTCTGCAGCCATCTGTAAAACAAGGCAGCAGTTCTGTGATGGGGCTGCATTTCTGCCAAAACTGATGGAATTATGAATTATGACAAAAAAAGTGCTAACAGATTTAGATTCACCATGCAATACTATCTGGAAAGCATCTGAATTACAAGGGCTTCATATTTTAGCATGACAATGATCCCAAATGTGCTTCCAATGCAGTAAAAGCATACCTGGATAGAAAAACAGACAATGGTACACTATCAGTGATGGACTGACCTCCCCAGAGCCCAGACCTCTGGGATCATCTTGACAGAGAATGGAACAAAAGGCAGCCAATATCCAAAGAAGAGCTTTGAACGTCTTTCAAGAAACTTGGAGAACTAGTCCTGAAGACCACTTACAGAAATAAGGAGAAAGCTTGTCTAAGAGTTCAGGCTGCACTGAAGCATAAAGGTGAACATACCAAATATTGATTTTCAAGCTTGTTGGAATGTTTGCACACTTTTCAACAAATTCCTGCACATATTTCCCATTTTCCTAGCAAAATAGAAAATAAGACTTTTGCACAGTTTTGTATACAAGGTAGGAACTTAGAAGAAAGCAACTATCAAAACTAATCTAATTCATTAACTATTTAATGAGCAAGTAAGGTGGCGACAGTAAGGTTTAATCAGGTCAAAGATCCATGCTTAGTTAAAAAAGCAGAGTTGTGCCCATCAGAGTGGAAACAATAAAGAACCTCCATAAACATGCGCGGAGCTGTTTTGTTCTCACTGCCGCTCACACTGGAGCTCTCCGTCGGTTTTCAGCCGCATCTGGACTGTTCCACTTCCACAGCCCACAGTGTTGAAAAGTAGGCCATCCTCCTCTGGCCGTTATTCTGCGTGTGTTGCGTCTGACGTCAGAGCGTCAGCTGGCCGAATGTTTACATCCAGCAGTGATGTGTTTCTGACTGGATCCCCCAACAACAAAAGGCTGAATACAAGGAAAAGCGCAGAGACAGAGAATAACAGGCGGCATTTCTACGAGGTATAAGCTTAACTTCATCCGCGTTGTGTGTGCAGGCGCAGTGTGTGCCTGCAGACCAGCAGCAGCTCGCTGTTCTTATTCTTCTCGAGATTTTCCTTATCTTTCAGCAGCGATACGAATGCAGTTGTGTTTCTGTTTTTGTTGACCTTGTCGTTGCATGGAGGTCTGTTACGGGTGCATTATGCATTATCCTTTATGCTGGGTGATTATTGGCTCCATAGAGCTCGATTTTTTTGGGGGGGGGGTCGAAACTGGATCACCTGAGTGGCGCAAATGACACCGCGGCGGCAGCAGCGTGCACACAGGGAGACCTGCTGGAGTTGGAGGTCCCTGCTAGAGCCGGACTTTATACTCGACGTGAAAACCATGTAAAGCACGGAAAGGGCGTGCTAGCTAATTCACTACATCAGGAAAAAACAGCGAAGCTCAGATGGCATTGTTTGGCAGGAAGTGTGTACCCTACTAGCCTACTAAACCACTTAGTTAGACCATATGACAAAATGACCTGCAGCGCCGTGCTGTGGTCGTTTGTATCCACAGTCAAAAAAAAACAAACCAAACAAAAAAAAAAACAGAAAACAAAATGCAGACTGATCAGACTCACAGGGACAGCCTCTTATTCTGGATCCCCATTCTACTAAAAAAAATTCAAGAATTCCCGTTCCTTCAGGTCAGTTCACCACCTGACACTTTCTTTTTATAACTTAACTCAAAGCTGCACCAAAGACAGTACATCCTCTGTTGTTTAAACGCATTCAGTCCTTTCTTCTTTTATAGCCTAATGAGCGCGTCCAACATTTGGCAGACAGAGCACCCTGCAGTGATCGCTGTCCTTTGGCATTGCCCTCTGGTGTTGTTTTTAACAGTCACATCTTAGTCACAGTCTGCTGCTAAAAGCCTCACCTACCCCTCTCACTGTGCTTTCATCAGGGTTATTCAAAGTGTCCCCTGGAAACATTTTGAACCAGTAACAACTATTTTGTGACATCAGATTATCCTGGGGTTTACCCAAAACGTAACACTGTTTAAGTTGGAACAAAGGAAAATGTCTGCATACCATTCTGCTCCAATTTAATCATTTGATTCTTAAAACATTATTGTAATGATTTTAATTTAAAGTTTAAAGGACAGAGCAATATGGCAAACAAAGTAGATTGATTTAAGTCAAAACACAAGGCAAACATCAAGAAAGACAAAATAACCCAAGTGAAATGCAAAATGATCACCATAAAATGTCCAAAATTGAGACCCAAAATGTCTTCTTAAGATCAAAACTGACCAGAAAGATACAATATAGAGAGTTGATACACAGATAGATATATAGTGTACTGTCTTTCTCATCTAGGCGGATCAGGGGGCCTTTGATGTGTCTTTGCCAGTGACTGTATATAAAAGATGGAAGTAGCCACAGTGACGTGGCAGCCATTAGTTTAACGACTCCAAATTAGTGTCGTGTTAATTGTTTGGAGCCTCAAGTGATGTTACTGAGATGAGAAGGCAGAGCGGTAGCAGCTAATGCTAGCAAGCTTGATTAGCAATGTGCATCCACTGAGTGTAAGGACACTACTGTATAGACCTGCTAATGACGGACTGATGAAATGTAATATTCCTCTCAGCAAAACTGAAGCACAGATTTCTTTTGGTCTGTATCTTACAACAAGTCATATTATCAGATAATTCCATAAAAATGCTCCAAAAGGCAACAGGTCTTAGCAGAGGAAAAGGTCCAGTTCAGTGACCTGAATCAGCAGAGGTGAGGCTCAGCAGACAGCTAGTGGCCATGACTTCCTGTGTAGGAATATTCAGGAAGGACCACAGACTATAGAAAGAAAGTTGTTTTAGTATCAGAGAGCCTGTTACTCTTATTACTGCCTGTTTATCTCTCTGTTCTTGCAGATTACTCTCAGAACCCACTGGCATATTTTCCTATTGCTTGTTGACACTGTCATTTGGAAAATTTTAAAGGGAGTGAACTTGTGGTGTGAGATGACACCAGTCTAGAAGTCATTAATGAATGAACTTAAAGAGTCACTGAAAATGAATGAGTGAAGAAAACACAAGCATGAAGAGCTAATGGAAATGTGAACCAGTGCTTTGTGCTCTTGACATCTTGTCTTCAGTCAGGATGGGTGGAGCTGTGAGTGCCGGTGAGGACAATGACGACTTGATTGACAACCTTAAGGAGGCTTACTACATCCGCTCAGATCTAGTGGAGCGGGCTTTCCGGGCTATCGACCGAGCGGACTATTACCTGGATGAATACCGGGATAACGCATATAAGGTCAGCACGATCAAAGTCTGTGGAATCGGGCAATGAGGGTCCAGGCTGGTAAATGTATATACTGTTCTTGTCTTTAGGATCTGGCATGGCGGCATGGAAACATCCACCTGTCTGCTCCGTGTATTTACTCGGAGGTGATGGAGGCTTTGGATCTCCACCCTGGACTCTCCTTCCTCAACCTTGGCAGTGGGACAGGCTACCTCAGCACCATGGTCGGCCTCATTCTGGGTACGTGCTTCCAGCTTACTTTGAGCTTTCTGTATTTACATCTGACACTGTCACATATGACGCAGCTTTGCATTGAACTTGAGCCTCTTTTTTAATCAGTATATATAGAATATTTTCTATTTTAAGTACACCAAATTAGCCATTAGCTTACAGAGACAGCTGTCACTGGATTACTTTGATACTTAAGGAAACCAAAAAACTTTTTTTTTTAGCAATATTTGTAAAAAGGAGCAGATTTTTTTCCTGTGCTGTCTATGTGGATTTATGAAATAATTTATTCACAATAGACTTTGTTAATGGTGTTTTCTGGGTGAGTGAAAATATGAGTTTCATATCTGCATGTTCAGAGATGCAGTAATGCTTTTGATTCAGTGAATGGGAGAGAGTGTCCAAACTATATATTAAAATTTCATGACAACAGTTGTCTCGAGGCTTTTTATCTTATAAGATAAAGAGCTTACAATATTAGAGAGAGAAACCCAACAATCAGACGATCCCCAATTAGCAAACACTTGGTGGAAGATCTCAACAGATACAGAGGTTTGGCAGAACCAGGCAGGAGCAGCCACTGTGAGGAAAATATGTGAGAAGGAAGAGGAGCAAAAAGAGAAAAGAACAAAATACATACAAAAATATATAAATACATACACTCCCCTCCAAAAGTATAGGAGCTTTTACTGTAGACTGAAAGCATCTGGATTTGACATTAAAAGATGAACATGAGACAAAAGATCAACATCTGGATCTGACACCCAGTTCAGACAATAGCACCTTTTGTCTGAACCCAGACATTTTTCCTGTGAGTAAAAGTATTGGAACATGTGACTGACAGGTGTGTTTTGTTGCCCAGGTGTGGCCTGTTACATTTATTATTCAAACAATCAATAATGCTGAATGTCAGCGCTCAGTTTCAGATTTGGGTTCTGCCTGTGCAGGCTGTGCGTTTATAGTTAGAGCAGGAAGCAACATGAAAACCAGAGCACTGCTTGTGGGCGAGAAACAAGTAATTGTGAAGCTGAGAGAAGATAGAAAATCAATCAGAGCCAATGAACAAACATCGGCCACAGCCAGTACAACAGTTTGGAACGTCCTGAAGAAGAAGGAGGTCGTCACAGGTGTACTGAGTAACAGACGTGGAACAGGTAGACCGAGGCAAACAGCTGCAGCTGATGACAGAAACATTATGGCCCAGTTTCCCGCACAGGGATTATGTCTAATCCTGGACTAAATACTTTTTCCTATTGTGGTCTTCAGCGACTTTTTCCTTTTAGTCTAGGACCATGCTTAATCCATGACTGGGAAACCGGCTGTCAGAGTGCTGTAAAGAAAGACCCTAAAACAGCTGTTAGTGACATCAGCAACAACCTCCAGAGGGCAGGAGTGAAGGTCTCACAAGCTACTGTTCACAGAAGCCTCCATGAAGAGAAGCACAGAGACTTCACCAGAAGATGCAAACCACTAATTAGCAAGAAGAGCGGGACGGCCCGGCTGGGATCTGCCAAGAAGTTCAGAGTTGAGCCTCAGAAACTCTGGGACAAAGTTTGATGGACTGATGAGACAAAGATGAATTGTTACCAATGTAAAGGCTAAAGTTTGGAGAAAGACAGGATCCGCTCATGATCCCAAACATACGAGCTCAACTGTGAAACACAGTGGAGGTGATGTCTACAGCAAAAATAAAGGGACTGGCTTCACTGTTGCCAGCGAACATCTTTTGTGTTATGGAAAGCATGACTGATCTCATGCCAGCTGACTACTACATACTGTAGTTCCTGTGCTGAAGAAGTCCGCTCTTCAGAGCTTAATGATTATTAACCAATTACCCTCACAACTCAAGCAATGAAGGCACTAGAGAGACTAGTCTTGGCCCACCTAAGACCACAGGTGAAAGCATCACGGGAGCTGGGAATGGCTGCACGGTGAGGATCACCTTCTTTGATTTCTCAAGTGCATTTAACACAACAGTAAACGTGCACCATCTCATGGATTATTGACTACCTGACAGGCTGCAGTATATGAGACTAGGCAGTGCTTGGTCTGGTTTTTTTGATGTACAGTCCAGGAGCTCCACAGGGGATGTCCTGTTTCCATTCCTGTTCAACTTGTACACCTCAGACTTTCAGTTCAACTTTGTGTCATACCACCTACAGAAATACTCTGATTCTACAGTGGTTGGATGTATTAGTGATGGGCAGGAGGAGGATAAAGCACTAGTGGATGATTTTGTGGAGTGGTATGGGAGGAATCATCTGCTTCTGAATGTGAATAAGATCAGAGAGCTGATGGTCAACTTCAAAAGGAGGGGAGTGGGTACAGGACCCATGTCTGCCCTGGGAAGGGAGGTTGGTGTGGTGGAGTTCAAGTACCTGAACATCCACATCAACAACAGACCGAACTGGAAGACCAACACAGAGGCTGTATACAAAAAAGGGTGAACACGCTCTTTTCATAAAAAAGTTGAGCTCCTTCAGTGTGTGTGCTGCAGAACGATGGAGATTGTGGTGAGGACAGTGTACTTTGCTTATGGTCTGCAGGGGGAGCAGCATCAGCGCTGGTGACACCACCAGACTGAGTAAACCTATTAGGAAGGCTGGTGATTGGCTGCAAACTGGACACTCGTGAAGCTGTAATGGAGAGGAGGGCACTGAAAATAACTTACTGGACAGGTGTCTTCTCAACTGCACTGCAACAATTATAGATGTACTGTAGGAAATGTGTCATAGCACATGCTATCACACTTTATAATAGAACATATCTGTGTGGCAGAGAATCATCTGCTAGATTTTATTAATTAATAATAAAGCAGCAGTATCATTTCAACTGCTGTAACAAAAGAATTCCAGAAATATGGGAAAAAATAAAGTATTTATCATCATCATGTATTAGGATAACAGGGCCTGATCATTCAGGACACAGCATGTTAGGATAAGGATTTTAAAGGGATTTTTTTTTTTTTACAGAGAGCCAATGAAGAGAAGCTAATATGGGAGAAGTACGATTTCTCTTTCTAGTCCCTTTTGGTACTCCTGCTGGAGGGTTTTGCATCAGGTGAAGGCTGCCTGAAAACCCTTCAAAAGTGCAGTAATCAGTAACTATGTGGACCTGTTATTTTCTGTCACAGATATACCATTACAGTTGGTAAACATATGTGTGAGCCAAAAGCTCCATTTTAGACAGTTTTGTAAACTCTTTGCTCTTTATGATGTCAGTGTGGGTGGCTATAACTAATATGTTCATCTCAAGCACATTGCTCTGACTGTGAGCACAGAAGCCCCCACCACCTGCTGTTCAAATCTTCTGCTTATGGAGGGCAGACACTCAGAAAGTTGACTTTAGCTTCAAATGGCTAAAATGGCTCATTTCATACAGAATGAATTGGGGGGGGGGCGTCATGGGTGTCATGCGTCTCCTTTAAAGTACCCTCTATAACCTGTGTGAAACAAGCTGCTACTACTGCTGCTGATTATGATTGGAAGTGAGCCCAATAAAATCATTTTTTAGAGCACTGGCACACTTTGCCTTGCATCTTCTTGTCTTGACAGACAGGTGTCTGCGGTCATGCAGCTGTACTGTACAGCGCTACCGTTATTGAAGACAGAAACAGTAGCAAAAAACATGTAGGGATGAGTGAGGAAAAAAATAATCTCATACTTTGTATACATACACGCATACACAGTATAAGGTTACAAAAACCTCTGCGATAGAGCAGAAACATATAGCATGGGAGCAGTAGGGTGGGGTGGGCAGGGATGGAAGGGAGCCAGCGAAGGTGAGAGGGGGAGGGGACGGACTACTGTGGGGCTGACTCAAACTCCCCTCCTGGGCTAACAGTTCTGATAAGATGTAGAGTTCCTCAGCAGCTAGGTCAAAGGAGGTCAGTCCAACACAGATCAGGAGAAGACAGGACCGCGTGGGCGTAGAGCATCTATTTACAAAACAGCCAGGAGACAATTTGATAAGCGGCAGTCCAAGGCCACCAGGGAGCCAAATTTCTGATTCCACAACTTGTTTTGGGTACAGACTGTACTGATTAATTTACTGACAGCCTTTAGTCTTTCTGGCACCTCTCTGTGGCGAAAAAAAATCCAATTTATCTGAATCTTGTGGTTCGTTCCTTTGCTGTGCAGAAACAGATACATACATCTCCAAGATCTTACCCCTCCGAATCAGCTCCAGATATACAGAGTCTGAGTTGAGTCTGTACCTTTTTCCTGCTGCCCAGACAGCTGCCCAGACTTCCTGAATTGCAACAACAAGCCAGGTATCTCCAGGTCCAATTCAGAGAAATCCCAGTGTCCAAAAGCCAAATGTGTATGTACTACATTGACACTACGGCCAGGCACGTCATCTTCCGCACCACACAGGAATCCATAACGTAGCCAGCTGGACTGTCAGTTAATAAGAGGGAATAGGGTTCTCCTTACCCCAGTCTCCTCATGGTGAAAATTTGATCAAAAACAATGGTGTTGAGAGGCCAGCTGACCAGATCCATAATTATAAATTCTAGTTCGGAAGTTGTGTGAAGAGAGGCTCTATGCAGCAAAGCAGGGTAAAAAGGAAGGGCTGGGGAGAGAAGAAAAGTGCGACCGTCTCCGCTGAGAACTGAAGAGAAAGAAAAAAAAAATGCTGCTTTTAAAACAATTTCAGTAAGACTAAAGGAATAATCATGCAGCACATACTCTGTAGTTACAAACATGTATCAGTCCATATCAGTGAGGCTGATTAAAAACTGCTGACTGTTGCAGGGCCCTTTGGAGTGAATCATGGCATAGAGTTACACGCGGATGTGATTGAGTACGCCTACCAGAAGCTCGACTCCTTCATCAAAACCAGTGACAGTTTTGACAAGTAGGTCTCCAGATGAGCATTTACTTCTTTTTTTTATCTCCTGCACGGCTTGTTTTGCATCGCTGCTGTGTCTCTCTTCAGGTTTGAGTTCTGTGAGCCGTCCTTCGTGGTGGGAAACTGCCTGGAGATCCCTCCAGAGAGCCGCCAGTATGACAGGGTGTACTGTGGAGCCGGCGTGCAGAAAGAGCATGAGGATTATATGAAGAACCTGCTCAAGGTGGGGGGCATCCTGGTCATGCCTCTCGAGGAAAAGGTTTGTGCTCTGCCTGAGTCTCCATGATATCTAACTTTTTGTACACATTTATTTATATGTAATTGTGTCTGTGAATGTTCAAGAAATAATCTCTGTAAACAGAATCTGCATATAGTAAAGTCCTTATGATTTCACTGATCTTCTGTCTCTATGTAGAATCTGTAGGCAGGGCCCCACATCTGGCATGGTTTCAGTCTGTTGGCTGGTCTCATGTCAGCTGGCTTTGGTTACATACACGGTAAACAAAAGAGGGAATAATTAAGATCACAGCAGTGAAGCCCAAACTTTTTGAATGGATTGTGTCACACTGCTAGTCCTATTTTTTGTCAGATAACTTCATGAAAATGACCCACAAGGCGCCAACTGCACAAACTTGTAAGTGTAGCAGGCTGCAAAGATGCTTTTAAATGCTGCTAAGTTTGGCATTTTGACATGGGAGTCAGTGGGGGTTGCCTCGCTTTTTGAGCTCCAGTGGAACTGCAGTTTTCGGCACATTACTGCACTTCTGATTCTCCTGAGACTGCATGAATGCAGCATTATGCATGAACTGATAGATGAACTATAAAGACGCATGATAAAATCTGATGAAAAAATAATTTATATACACAAAACAATTAAGGAAAAAGACTCTCTCCTTTTGCTTTATGCAGTTGACCAAGATCACTCGAACAGGATCGAACAGCTGGGAGACCAAAAAGATCATCTCCGTGTCCTTCGCCCCTCTGGTCCTGCCCAAACACAGCACAAACAACAAACCCAAGACTGTCCCGCTACGTGAGTCTTATTTCTCTTTCTCTTCCTCCATGTCTTCTCACTGTTTTCCTTTCCCTGATGTTGACTTGCGATTCTTAACATTTCAGCCAAGTATGAGGTGCGATCATTACAGGAACTGGCCCGTATCTGCATCCGCCACACCCTCAGAGTAACCACGGATGGAGGAGACAGCCACTCCCGTGGCCGAGGCTCCTCATTCAGTGTTGGCAGGGGCTTGGCGGTGGCAGGGCTCCATAAGTATGGCCCTCGCTTCAAACGCAGGAGGGTCAACCGGCGCCACTGCAACGCCCTTGTCCTAGCAACCCGGCAGGTGGTTGCCAGCAGTGGGATCGGCCCTGCTTCCCTGGACAACAACAACAACCAAGGAGGACGAGGAGCAGAGGAAGAGGAGGAGGCAGGAGAGAGAGAGGCGAGGCGGCAGATGAGAGGGGGTAGGAGGGTGGGGAGGGCATCCGGAGGCGGGGCGGTGGTGGTGGAGGAGGAGGAGACGGTGGAGGAAGAGGATGAAGAGGAGGAGCAGGAAGAGGAGGAAGAGAAGGAGACAGGTGAGCTGCTCCGACCCCAGCCCGCCGTGAACATCCTGAGAGAAAGGATCCTGGGGCTGCCGCTGCCCGAGCCTCTGAAGATGTACCTGCTGTACTACAGGGAGAAATGAGCTGCGACCAGGTCCTGAGTCAGAGCCGAGAGCTGAAACCCTGCAGGGGCTCAAGCCTCTGTTCCAATCCCACCACCACCTGTACAGGCAGGATTATACACCTTACTGACCCCAAGCGCCAACATGGGTCTGTTTCTCTTTCTCTCTCTTACCTCCCCTCATCTTCTCCATCATCCACCCTCTTTCTGCTCCCTCTTTTTCCTGTTGCTCTTTACTCGAGTCATTTCCTGGTTCTGTGAAGAGTCAGCTCCATATGTCCAGTGGAGGGGGAGAGAGGGTTTAGGGATGTAAATTTTGGATCTCCTTTGAGGTACCAAAAGACACAAATTGGTATAAAGTACATAATAAACCATTTATGAATTAGCTCTACAGCTCTGCCGCTCTGTATAACTAATATTTGAATCAGCCTAACAGCGTGAGCTTAACAGTCCACTATTGCCTGAGTCCATAGTTTGTAAAGAGGCAGCTTAGTGGTGCTGAAACTACAGTCACAGGTTAGAAAACACAAGCGAAGATCAAACGCTGTAGCAGAGGGATTGTTTTAGCCACAGACTGATGACAGCTGGAGAGTTCAGGCTGACAGTGTGGAGGCTGGTTTGTCCACAGGTATTGAAATCTGTTATCATCTACCTGGGATGAGTGTGATTTCTACAAACAAGATGCAGATTCAAGGATGTGAGAACGAAGTAGATTTTCTTCAGTGATGCTTTAGCTACAGCAGGTGATCGAGACAGTGTGACAGGTTTCTTCCACTGATTTTCAGATAAATGGGAGCTGTGCCTTTAGCCTCCAATCCGTGACGTAATGCCAGTCCTGAAAGGATAATTGTGGTTTATTTGTGTCTGTTGTGTCTCAGCACTAACAGAGATGATCTAAAAGAGCCTTTTCTTCTACTAAGCCCAATGTACAGAGATTAGGCTGCTGCAGGGAATGCTGGTAAGCTCCTCTTTAATGAATGGAGCTAAAAGCCTAAAAAGGTTATTTACACCTGCTTCTAGAAAAAAGCCTCTCTGCTTTAGTTATTGCAAACACAACCCTGATAATATGCCAGGTTACACAAAACACTAGCATTACTAATGATTTCCGTTGATGGAACCTGTTTACAAATGATAGCTACATGTTAGAAGTGTAGTTAATTATTGGAGGTCTGGACTAGCATACAGCTGCACACCTGTCAATCAAATCAATCTTTAAATCCTGTCATTATCCAAATTACTTATAAAAAACAAAAAAACAGCACAGTTGTTACGGAGGGGGAAACTATCCATAGAGGCCAACACCATTTTCTGTATCTGGCATGCTTTTTAAAGCTGGAGGGGGACTTGCAGCTTTAGGCTTTTCCACCTGAAAGGTTGCTGCTTCGAGCAAGCAAGAACTTGTGCAACCCACAGAGCTATAATAGCCTCATAATAGGGAACACACCATATTTAAATAAATCAGAATTAGCCTTTAAATGATCTGCTTTTCAGGGCCAAGCTTGGTCATCTTTTCCCTGCGTTTATGAGCCTAGTTGATTTCCAGCGGACTGAGTTTTCCTTCTATGCACATGTTTCATCGTTATTCTTTGTCTCCTCAGAGATGAAGCTCACTTAAAGCCTCACATGTGCATCCAAAGGGCAGCCTCACTGTTTCTCTCTACATCCCATTGACCAAAAGAGAGTGACCATAAAAAGTCACACACATACTAATATTCCATTTCACATAAATAAACCAGCATGATAAAAACACACAAGTAATGTTTCTGATGATTCATGTTCCTTGTAATATTTAGATTTTTGTTTTTATTATTAATTTTCTGAGACTTGAAGTGGTGTGTATGTATGAAACTGTTGTACTTTTAGTTTTGTGAATCATAAAAAAGCAACAGCGGTACTTTGAGACTGAAGATACTTCTTTTACCATTTTTCCATTGTGGATTCTAGTGTGATGGGGCATTATTCCTTTATACTTTAAACTTTCTCCTGTGCCAAACGTTAGTTGCATGGACTCAAATCTGGAGCGGGAACAGCAGAACAACAGCAAGCCACTCATCAGAAGAAAAAAGATAAAAATACATTTTTAAAGCCACTCCACTGTTTTTCTGTATGACATCATCTGAAGCCTTAGAGTTTACTCATTTGAAAGTTTGTATCTAAATATTAGTGTTGGAGCACAAGGCAATGCAGATGCATTCATACGATTTATGAGATGAATCGTGGCTGTGACCACAATCATGGGAATCAGATAAAATCATTCCTTCTGAGTGTAACATCACGCTTCACCGTGAATTTTTTTTCTGCTGCTTGATCTACTTTTGAGTATTATATGGAGACCATTCCTTTATTCAACACAAGTACCACTCTGTTGTGTTGTTGTGCTCCACTGCTGAATGTATACGATCAGTTTCTTTTCTCCCTCTCCCAGAGATTACATTTTGGTGAGACTGACTTGCTTGTTTTTCCAAATTGAGCTGTATTATTGGCTGCGGATAATAAAGTTCATCATACAAAAGTTGACAGTTTCCTGTGATGCACTTTTGTCAATTGATTGAACTGATCTAACCCATGAATGTGAGGAAAAAAAACTTTTTGCTCTTAATTTAAAGGTGACATCCTAGCTTCTAGGCCAGCTTCTATTTTCTTGAGAAGCTTTGCATAATTCACAGTTCCAAAAATATCCTTAGTTACATTTTACAGACAAAAGGCCATTCAGGTGCTTTCAGTCCCATAGCCACAGGTGTATGAAGAAAACAAAACAAGCACCCAGCCAGCCGTCTGTTTTTACAGACACTGAAAGAATGTGTCGTTCTAAGAACTCACTAAATTTGAGCACGCTGCTGTAATAAGATGCCACCACTGCAGACTATCAGTTTGGGAAAGAAAACTGTAATGCATCATTCAATTCAATTCAAATTTCTTCCCTCCACAATCAACTGTAAGTGGTAATTTTGCAAAGTGGAAACATGCATGAATCACGGCCATGAATTGACGGACCATGGCAAGTTTATATATGCAGTAAAGCCTGAAATTATTCACAACCCTGGCAAAGTTTGACTTAAAGTTATTTGTATTCAACCATTTTTGTTGACTGGAAATGACACAGGCATCTCCCTGAAGATAAGACAAAGTACAAGAGGCATCACTGTTGGGGAAAAAAAAAATTCTCAGCATTTATTTATATTTGAAGAAAAAGTGTCATGTCTAAAATCATTCACACTCTTCTTAATAATCAATAGAAAGGCCTTTGTGGCTATTACAGCAATCAAATGCTTTCTATAAATGCTGACCAGCTTTTTGTGTCTCCCCACTGGTATTTTTGCCCATTCGTCTCATCTAGTGATGAGCTCCAGCTCTTTCAGACTGGAGGGTCTCCTTGCCATCACCCTGATCTTTAGCTCCTCCACAGATCAGATTCTCAATTGGATTCAAGTCAGGACTCTGGCCGGGCTTTTGTGCGCCTTTTCTGGAGAAGTGGCGTCCTCCTTGGTCTGCGTCCATCGAACCCAGCAGTGCATAGTGTCTGTTGGACTGTCTGCCTTGAGACATTGCCACCAGCATAGCCCAGATCTCCAGGATGGTCTTGGTGATGATCCTTGGATTCTTCTTCACCTCTCTCACTATCCTCTTGGCCAGCACAGGTGTCACTTTTGGCTTCCGATCGCATCCTCTGAGATTTTTCACAGTGCGGAGAGTCTTGTATTTTTGAATAATACTTTGCACGATTGCCACTGGAAGGCCTTATAGCCCTTTCCTGACTTGTGAGCAGCCGCAGGTCATTAGTGAGCTCCTTTGTCTTAGCCATGACCGTCCACAAACCAACTGCGGAGAGCTGCTGGTTTTCACCCGTTGAGCTGATTAAAACAGCTGCTCCCAATGAATCACAGTAATTAGGATGCTGCAGAACAACTTGGACTTGGTATAGGACTTTGGATTTTCTCATAGACTGACAGTTTGCAAAGGGGATGAATAATTTTGGACATGACACTTTTTCTTCAATTGTAGCTAATAATTTATTTATTTTTCCCCACAGTGATGCCTCTTGTACTTTGTCTTATTATCTTCTGGGAAATGCCTGTGTCATTTCCGGTCAACAAAAAAAATTGGTGGTTGAATAACAATAACTAAGTCAAACTTTGTCAGGGGTGTGAATAATTTCAGGCTTCACTATTAATAAAAATAAAGGGAAATCTTGAATCTCAGAAAGTACTTCTCCCCCCTCATTATTATAGGGAAGGGCCAACAATGGTCCTAATGTCACACATCATTCTTAACTACCCTAATAAAGATATACCACAGTACTGTCCTTAATTTTTCTTTATTAATGTAAAGAAACTAAACAAGTAAAAGACATAGCCAGGTCAGATACATAAATGCACCAGCAGAACTGTCATATGGCTACAACGACAGCACGAAAGAATTGGTCACAAAAATGCCTGGGAGTTTGGATCCAGTGATGTAGCTCAGTGATACAAAATTATTCAATTAAATTAAGCATTTCACATTTTGCTCACTAAATTCTCATGACCAATGAACACAATCACAACCAAACATGTTACTCAAGCGTGCTAAAAATCATGCGGCAGGTATATATATTTTTTCAAACAGTCAGGCCTTATTCTAATGATTATGTATGTGAAGTACTACATACAGCTAAATGTGCCAATATTCATCTGTGATGTGACTCAATCTCCCATTTCTTTTTTCTGTAAGGAGTCTCTGCACAGACCCACATCCATAATATGACCCATGCTCTCAGCATCCATGAGGAAAACTGATCCAACTGGACACATACTATATATGATGCAAAATAAACCAAGATTTCAGCATTAAATTACAGAGCTTCAAAAATAAAACAATTTTCAAGAAAAAAAAGAATAAAAAAAATTATATCTAAATCTGCATATAAAAACATAGGATTGTAATAAGTTAATTTTTTTCAATATGGAAACTTATGTTTGTTTTTCTTACAGATGCAAAAGTGACTAAGGATTGCCTTTCAACAAATTATATTCATTACATACAGTCTCTAAATACATACACAAGAAAGGGTCAAGCAGCAGAGATCCTTGACATACCCTATGAGCTTTGACCCCAACAGACAATCAAGAGGCCACATCACGAGTATTTAAAAAGATTTCATTTGCCACTTGACCCAGGCTTGCTGAAATGTCACAGTGGGTTGGAAAACCCTGCATGGTAGCAGCGAGCGGAAAGCGCACCCATTCATGGTTAAGAGTATGGGGAACAGAGAGCAGCAGAGAACAGGCTGAACCATGAAGGTTAAAACTGCATATTATCCACCTGGAGGCAAACATGTGGAATGGTTTGTGCATTCAGAGCCGTTCAAATCGGCAGGGTTTCGACTGAGGTCGGTGGAACCACCACTGAAGAGCTCTCCTGCGCACCCCGGGTGTTTCAATGCTCTTTTACACTCAGACCAATACCAAGGCAGATGAGGCAACAATAAATATCAGAAGGAGAATGTTGACCCTTCATCTGCCTTCCTTTGCAGTGGCCTTCACCCAAAAACAACTGAATGCTATGTCCGAATGCTCTGCTAATGTTCATGTTGTTAACGATTCCCTGAACCTGGAATGAATTAATAGATACGTTGAAGAAGACTGGGAGGAGTATGTGTGCACATCTCAAATGAAGGAGCAGAGATCGAGGATGCAGATTAAGGCACCTTGGAACCCTGATGAATCTGAGGCACATTCCAGGACTGTACCTGTGATCTGACCCAGGCTGTAGTTAATGCTGATCTCCTGCTATGTCTTGCAACCTAGAAAGTGTCTGCAGTGGGTGAACGTGTTGGGCTCTCCCCCATTGTTCCCCACCTCCTCCTTGTGTGTCTCAGGAAGAACAGCATCTATTGATTACAGCAACTCGTGACTGAGACCAGATCTGGAGCATGCGTTACTTCCTGGCCGCACATTCACAATCATACAGTCTTAAAGGAACAGTCCGCCATTTGAGGAACTTCGCTTATGTGTTAGTCTGAAGTCTGTATGCTAAATAAACCAGAATCAGAAGCTTAAGAGTTTAGCTTGGCTCAGCATAACAACTGAAAATGGCAAAGCTGGTTTTGTAGGATCTAAGTTACTCAATCACAATATCAGCACATATGTATATGTTTTTCTGTTTTATTTAGGCTTACTTAGAAATGGTGTCGTCACAGTTTGTCCAGCAGACAGCAGAGTAGCATCACAGCTGAGTGGTGTAGACTCCACCTGGAGACCAAGATGCCAGCTAGCCTGTGAACTATCCTGACCTAAAGTCAGTCACAGTACTGCAAAAGGTAGTTTTAAAATGTAGCGTAATGTAACCATTTTCTAACACTGCATTTAATTACTTCCTTATAAACTATTTAGTCTGGTCAACACAGCAGAAGGCTGAAGGTGTTCCCCTTGTGACACGTCTGCACAGGCATGAGCCTTTAGCATTTCTGAGGGCACTTTGGTGAAGTTCTTTTTAATTTTCCCAATTACCTGGTCTTTCCCCCACGAGAATTCAACTTAATTACTTGTTCTTCTTTCGTTTGTGTTGAAACAGAGTTGAGACAGCACACAGAAGATGACAGGTTATCCTTGTGCATAGAGTAATGTGCATTAATCTGATTGGATTTACCAACAACCCCCCCCCGTTTTGATAATTAAATGTAATAGCATCCTATGACATTTCATGTATGATTTTCTCTTAACTGCTTACAGTTTATTATTTAATTATGCTTTAATTAACATGCTGTCAATTAAAAATCTGGAATCAGAATTTTGTTTTTTACCCCTTAAAATCCAGGAGAAATATTCAGGAGCCGTGTCTAAAGCCAAACACTTCCAGCTTTAAATTTAGCGTACAGTGGTAAACAGCTCTTCTTGCCGCTCGTTCGTAAGCATATTTGCCAAAATGTGCAACTATTCCTTTAAGACAGAAACAACACGTGCAGCACAACACAGGCTTAAAGCTCCACTCTAACATTCATGAACTAAAATCATGGACAAAAACAGCGCAATATGACATAAATAGTAAAAAAAAAAAAAAAAAATCTGTTCAGGCAGTGAGTCAAAGATGCACACAGATGTGCAGCCAGATGTACAACAGCACACACACAAACACACACACACACAACCATGTTAGTGCCAGGTTCAACAGAGCTTTCAGTTTGTGTATCTTTACCTTTTCCTCCTCACCACCACACCCACATGTCCACACTGACAGTAACACAGAGGACACCTAACACACATTTAGGAAGTTATGAAGTAGTAGTGCATTGATGTTATCACAGTCCATCAAGGGAAGGTCAAAGCCAGCCTCCACTTTTTCTGTACATTAAGAACATTGTGATGTGTACATATAAAAAAATTACTGACATTCATCACCATCCAGGAAACAGTAAAAGCAGTGTAGTATAATGCGAGGGTTCATGCATGGCTGCTGCTGCAGTGTTGTATTCAAGATAAGGAGGGGAACAGTTAACAGTGGTGTGGTTAAAAACTAAAAAGCAGCATTAGTCTTTTCTTTAAAAGATTCTGCAGTCTGGGAAACAAACAACAGATAAACAATACCCATGTTCTAATAGGAATCCCAGGTGGACATGTGCACAACAGACGTTGGCAGACAGTAATGGTAGCAGCAGCAACTGTCACTTCGGCACCAGGCCGCGGGATTGTGGGTAAAGAGGGGATCCAGGGCTAGAGGGGGTGTATGAAGGGGTCGGGGTGCTCGACTTCTTCGCTGTTCTTGGTCGACTAGGGGACAGAAAACATTGGCACAAAGTTAAACAGACTGAGTTAAACAGACTGTTGGTGTGACAGCAAACGGTTATCTGTGCTCTGTATTAGGGGCTGATCAGGTATCAGACATTTGATGAGTTCCTTACCAGTAACTTTTGCCAGAGTGAGTTTTTGTAGCACTTTTATTTTGCTAATTTAGTGGCCAGCCTCCTTGAGAATTCAACAAGGTACAGTAATTTGTCTGTAATGCACATTTGCTTAAAAGTGCCACAAATTGGTGCCACCTTCCTTTTGTGTTGTGTTCAGAATTGTACACGGACACAGATTCTCAAATGTAGTGCGGGTCGAGCCAAAAAAAATGTAAAAAATAAAATAAGAATCACTAATGCCTGCCTAATATCTTTGTTTCTTAACCAAATCCACCAGCCCAACTACAGCATGTGGCACTCCAAAGTGAATGTAATTTGTCGTAGTGACAGCTGAGGGAGAGTTAAAAGTAACTGACTCACCCAGACTTTGGTTTCTTGAGACTGCCGCTGGCACCAGCAGGAGACACTGGTCCCAAGCTGCTGTGAAAGCCTGAGGCATCCACCTGGATCTCATCCTCGTCCCTAAGAGCATCCTCCAGCGCTGCCGCCACCTTTGGGGCGATAACCGGCTCCTGGTACTCTTTAGTCGTCCGTGCTGGAAGGTCCAGATCCAGCATTAGGATGTTTTCAGCCTGGGACAATGAAGCAGAAACACATTCATCTGAGAAAATTCAGCTATTTACAGCTGTGGTCAGAAGTTTACATAAACTCATCATGGGCTTGAATGTCATGGTCATTTTGGGCTTTTAATCTTTGTATTATTATTATTGCATGATACACATAATTAGTGACTTTAAAAAACAAAAATTGAATGCACAAGTTTGAATGTATTTTGGTTTTCTAATCTACACAGGATCAAAATTATACAGAAAGGCCAAAATATATACAAACACTTAAATCTTAGTAAAATTAAAAAAAATCACTTATACCAATGAATACTGTATAAGACATTTACCACTGAGGAAGAAGAACAGCTTACTTTGTATCTCATGTCAGGCATCGACTCAATGTTCCTGTGAGCGTGGTGACTGAGAGGCCTCCAGTAGCCAACTGCAGACAGAGGCCTGCTCATCATCTGATGGTCACTAAAGCAGAGAGAGGGAGAGCTTTTTTCCCTTGGTGTATTATAATAAAGTAGCTGCCTGCTCTGCCACTATAGAAGAGATAACACTGAGCCTACATTTTACTACTTAAATTTCAAGAAATATCATTTAAACAGAATATTCAACCATTACTGGCTAACACTGAGGACTGATTGGATGCTGTGGTCCTTTTCTCTCCTTACATTTAAACTGTGTGCACCATTTGCTAGAATTACATGCCAAACGACTTTTAGTTTCTTTCCTCATTAAGTACAGGTTTCCACAGCTGTTTTTCAGGGAACTAAAATACCCTGACCTTTGAACGTCACGCAGGATTTTCAGTCCCACATTGATGTCTGTTTGTGTACCTATACAGATAGTGTGACTCTGCCAGAAATCGAGTTTTTGTAGCTTTGGATAGTGAAGAATTCTCTGGAGAGATGATCGGCTAATTGGGGCATGCATTAAACCAGTTCTTCAAACAGCTCAGCTGTGAATAATCTCCATGTTTTGGTTTGTGAAAACCAAAGTATGAGCATGATTTATAGTGCTACCCATAGCCACACACAATTCTTCACTGCACTATAAACTAAAGGCAAAAAGCCCATCTTACTATACTGATCACAGCAGATCTGTCTGTATGTACCCGATCTCCTCTTCTCGGGTGGGCCAATCTCAGCGAAACTTTGCACGAGAAGAATGTAGAACCGATGCATCTGTGCTGACGTGTTTTAAAAAGACTTATAATAAATGTCCCGACAACGTTACGTTCTCCTTTTGCATCACGTGTGCAAATTCGTGGACACCAAAATTTGCATCTGTGATGGATTTTTCGTCGACTCACCACTAAATATGGAATGAAGAATTTAAAAAGCACCTGGCAAATACTGCCCACAGGGCAGGCTTTTGCTAGTAAAAATAATGTTTAAAAATACATATCTAGAAAAGTATGATATATGAAGCTAAAATTTCACAGCACATATATTTTTTTTTAATTAATTAAATTTACACACAAACTTTGGGCCGTAAAATTTTTAGGCAAATCAGAGATGGCCAAGCAGACAAAAAGATTTCAGATGGAATGAGTCAGAGACACGCTCTGGATGATCTGTGACTCACTCCTCTATACGTGTGATGGGCTTCATCTTCCACTCCTCAACCTCCTCGTCGAAGTAAGCCCTGTTGACTATTTTGTTCTTCTCCATTAGGGGGATGAAGTTTTCAATAATCAGATGCCTGACAGACAAACACACAAGGAAGACAGACAAAGACAAAAAGACCACAACTCAGACTCTCACGCTCCGTGTTATTAAACAGGAAGTCTAATGGTTGAAATCATTTAGTGTAATGCATCTGTAACTCAATAAACATTTAATTTCCACACACTGCAGTGTGCAAATGTGTTAGCAATGCACAACATGATTCCTCAGCCTGCATGAAACAGCATGAAATCAGCTTTCCCCCCTAGTTCCTCCTCTACAACATGATAGTCACAACAGACACAATATTGCTCAGTGTCTTTGTGCCAGGGCAACACTGATATGTAGGCTCCATACTTGAGTTTGAGGTCCCTGGTGAGCTCATTCTGGGTCTGTTCCAACTCCTGGCGCCTGTTGATGTGCACTTCTTGGAGATCTTGGATTTCTGACTTCACTGACTGCAGCTTGGAAAACAGCTAGAGGACAGAGAGAGAGAGCAAACTAGGGGGACAACAAGGACTTCCAGAGTATTCAGACTTAGAATTTAGCTTAGATGCATGACCGTCATGAGGAATAATAAACTACCCAAATAGAACAACAGACAACACCTGACTTAAAAAAGGAGCTGACCCACTTACTTGAAAGACACTTTATTACCCAACAGACCTCAAATACTTTTTCATCAACAGCTACTAGCATAATTTTGGGATCTTAGAATATATCAGGTGATCACAAGGTGTGCTCTTAGATTAGCTACTGATCTTAGTTTTTAATTGAAGTTAAGAAAAATCAAGTTATCAGTTGCTTTTTTTTACTATCCACATACATAAACAAAATGCAGTTTTAAAATTATGGGCTGGATGCCCATCTGGCCCTATTTGAAAAAGTAACTGCCCCCCAAACCTAATAACTGGTTGTGCCTCTCTTGGCAGCAAGAACTGCAATAACTGGCACGAGTCTTTCACATTGGTGAAACTGTTTTAATTCAGAACGGCCTGTTTAAGGTCACGCCAAAGCATCTCAATTGGAACTTTGACTAGCCCACTCCAATCATCCATTTTTGTACTAGCAACAAAAACAAGCCCCCCCTTTTAGCCAGACCCCAGTCTTGGTATACACAGAGAGCACCGCTGTGGTGCTGCACTAGGTCCCCAGAACTTCCTCCTTTTCTTTTGTGTCAACATAAGTACCAAGAACTATTCTGACACTTGGAACTGATTCATAATTACAGAAAAACCCTGATTGTTGTGTGAACCAATACTGTGGACACTGCATCGGGCAAATGTACCAACCACCAACTGCACCTGCAGTTACCTTTTTCAGCTTCTTGGTCTTGACGTCGACCTCCTGCTGCAGAGAGGTGTAGGTCTCCTTAAGCTCCAGCGTCTCTTCGTCACGACTCTCCATCTGCTGCTGTATCTCCCGCTCTCGCCGTTTCTTTACACACACACACACACACCTTTAAACACTCACCAGGCTCTAATGGGGTCCCGCAGTTTACTGACTGAAAGATGTTGTCATGTGGTACTTAACAGTCAAGAATGTCCATTATCAAAAAATGCCCTATAGTCTGAAAATGTCTAACATTGAATATGAGCAAGCACATGGGACAGAAAATTACTGGAATTCTTGGAATTTTAGTAGTTTAAAGATACCTATTCTGAACATGTTTATTCTTGGACTCTACTAGATTTGCATCATTTAAAAAAAAAAAAGATTTTCTGAAGTATTAATCTTATACTTGGGCTTAGTGCAGCCCCACTATTACAAGCCCCAATTCCTGCCATTTAGGTCCCAAATTGCCAAACTGATCTCACACTTGTTGCTCTAGTACAGTCCAAGATTAAAAATATGGAGCTGAAATGAACAGAGCAGACCCCCTTTACTATACCTGTTCAGCAATCTCCTGCCTCTTCTGCTCCAGCATCCTTTGTTGCTCATTTGTGTGATCCACGATGTTCTTTCCCCCTACCAGGAGCTTACTCTCCATCGCCTGGATACAAATAAAAATTAGGAAAACAAAGCTTCAAGTCATCTGAAGGGGAACGCAAATGACACAAATTCAAGCATAAGACCTTTACAACATCAGAACTGACCTCAAAGAAACTATGCTGAGTTGCGTGTGTATTACGGGCAGATAAATGATATAAATACATTCTAAACTTTGAGCTTGTAATCTTCCTGTTAGTCAAAATTGCTTTAACAGATAAGTAGAAGCAGCTACTTTCAGCTGTTCCCTTATTCAGAAACGGTCACCACAGCAAGTGGCTGCATGTTTGTTCTGGCAAATTTTTTCATTTATTTATTTTTAATATGCTGGATGGTCTTTCGTGACATTTTCTCCCAGGATCAATCCAGGGATCTTTCGCTTGTTAAGTGAATGTGTGAACAGCTACACTGTGGAGCCACTACTTTGACCGATAAGTACTAGGTTTTAAAACCTGCTTACCTTAACTTTGGCTGCAAGCATCTCTCCAGCCTCCTTCTCCTTCTGCAAGTCTTCCATTTTCTTCTCTTTCTCCTTAAGAAGCCGAGCTTTCTCCTCAGCCACCAGGCTGTGATCCTCCAAGATTGCCTTTCTTTCCTTCTCCAACTTCTCCTGCTGTTCCCTCCAGTAATCCCCCTTGTCATCTCCATCTTCCTCATCGTCCTCTGTCTCACCACTTTCCAGATCCTCACCATCGCTTCCTTCCCCTGCTCTCCTCCTCTGCCGCCTCTTCTTCTTCCCCGAGCGCTTCTGCAGCTGCGCCTTCAGTCTGGCAATTTCCTCCTGAAACTTCCGGAGCAGGGCATCCTTGGGGTCTTCATTGATACGTGGTTTGTTCTTGATGTTTTTAGCCCTGTTCGAGTAGCGCAGCGTTGTCAAGGTCTCCTCCACATTGTAGGATGCTGGACCAATGTTGGCGACCATGACAGTGCGGGCATTGCCCCCAAGGGAGTCCTGCAGAAGACGCGTGAGCTTTGAGTCTCGGTAGGGGATGTGGCTGCTCCTGCCGTCCACCAGCGCTGATATGACATTCCCCAGAGCAGAAAGTGACAGATTGATTTTTGTGGCTTCTTTAAGTCTTTCTCCCTGAGCTCCAGTTTTGGTTTGCCTTTCACTGCCAGCTAAATCAACCAGGTTCAGTTTACCAGCTCTTATGTGGTTCTCTCCATCTACACCCAACTCACTGCACTCCACTGTGATGACAAAGATCGCGTGAGAGCGTGAGCTGTGCTCATTCATATTGGTGGCCCCAACTGATCGATTCTGGTTGCCCACATTCATGACTTGCTCGATCTCCTTCACGCTCTTGGTGACAAATGATGAAAGGTCTTTAACATACACACCCGTATCAGGCCTCTCCCTGAGCTCGAGACGATGCAACTGATCCTTCGAGAGCAGGTCTCTGATCTCCTCTTGGTAAATTTCTAAGTATGACGCTGTCACCAAGTACTGCTGGTTCTGTGAGCGTGAAATGTGTGTGAAGATGTGCTCAAAGGAGTTTGGGATCACTCCTCGCCTCTTCAGATCATTTCTCACCCCTTCCATAGTGTACGTCTTCCCTGTACCCGTCTGGCCATACGCAAAAATGGTCCCATTGAACCCAAGAAGAACAGAATCAACCAGGGGCCTGAAGGTTTCATCATACAAATCTATTTGTTTGGAGTTCCAGTCATAAACTGCATCAAAAGTGAAAACTTTGGGGAGTTCATTGCCTGAGGACTCCCTGGGGTTTCTGACAATAATTTGGCCCAATTTGACATCAACAGAGACCACCCTCTCATATTTGGCGGCCTGCTCTTTCTCATTCATAGGACGGCAGCGGACCACCACCTTGACCGACTCTGAGCTCTTGGTCTTGGACATGATGAGGAGAACCTCCCAACCCTTGCTGCTTGGCACCTTGTCTTCGCAAAGTGCAGCTTCAGGAACACTTCAGCAATAGAAATGCCCACATCTGACACTGCTGGGGTGAGCACAATTCCATGGTTAAAGCATCACACAGGTTAAAGGTACTTAAAGTGAAATTCTGCCAAGGGTCACTGCAAAAACTGTAGCACTTCCGAGAGCATGTTTTGTTTTTGGATAAGTGCTGCTGTTTGACTTCTGTAAGTTTTATTTCTTTATAGCTGCCCTCTTTTCTACAATGCTGTGCCTTCTGGAGGCATGCTGTAAACAAGGATGAGCTCCTAATGGCTTGCCTAGTTAAATAATGGCTCCACTGACTCACTGCGCTACCTTGTGGTAGCGCAGTGAGTCAGTATGTCCCAGTCCTACCTCAACCAGTTGGTATCTCTTGGACATTAAGGAATGCCAGTTGTTTCTTCGGATTCTGTAATTAGCTTTCTTTTATTCTGGGAGAGTTAACGCTAGTTTAAACTACCTTTAAATGACAAAGAGGGGGACACACGTGGTTAAGCTCAAAGTAACAAAGTTCCTGCGCAGGCAGTGATACAGTTCACCTGGCACCAACACCTGAGCAGCCGTTCCCTTGTGCATAATCAACACTAAGCTTCCTAAGCCTTTTCCAGTTATCACCGTAAAATACCACAACAACAGGCATAAGCACACATTAGGTTAAATACAGTTGTTTAAATGAGCACCCTTTTTATATTTGCATACATACAGAAGAAAAGATGGCACTAACACACTACTCTGACAGAGTACTGCAATGGCACTACTCCAAACTGGCTAACTGGATTTTAGCTAATTAGGTGAAGAAACCTACGCTGGTTAAAGTTGAATGCCAGGTACTTAAATGACAGCCATTAGAGGGACATTCGATAAAGGGTGCGTTTTACAGTAGCAGCATCGTAAACGTTACCAATAGATTTGTCAAAGTAACGGGTAAGCTATCCAGCGTTAGCTTGTGGTAAATGCAGCCCACAACGAGACCACAACACTGGCCTGGCAACGGCAAACAAACTGGTAACCTAAGCTACAAATCTGGTAGCACTACCCGGCTAACAATCTTAGCGCTGTAAAGATAAAATCAAGCTATCGCTACACGAAAATTTAAGAAGCACACATTCGTAAAACCTCCAAACACAACTTTACACCAGACACACAGACACGTCATTTAACATTTACCTGTGGCAAACGCTTACACAAAACTCCCACTGCGGTCGAGTCAATCGTCGATGGCAAAATCCCTGCCGAACCAGCCGCGTTTGGATTTAGTTGCGCGTCGCTTAATGATTTTACGGCACGGGTGCTGGGAGCGGCCAAAAATGATGGCGTAAAGTCTGGTGTTTAACGGCGGTATCCTATTTTGTTACATTACTGCCTCCTTCTGATTCTTTAGTCAGTCATTGAAATTTCATTTGTTTTAGTCGTCCTGATTGTCCTAAAAAATCCTAGCACTTTGAAAAAAACCCTTCCCTCTCCGGAGTTTCCACAGATGAGGGGCGCATTTTTAAAAGTGAGCTCCCCTAGCCCGAAGACACCTCAGCCCTTCTTCCTGGTGAGGGAGCACGGGTGGATCCAACACTGATTTCTCAAAGCAGAAACAAGCTAGAGTAGTTACACTTCTGCACATGCTCAGAATCAACCTACTGTCTTGAAACTCCCAGAGTCATACTGAATGAAATATTCTGTCTGCAGATCCCCCAAGCCTCACAGATAAATTAGTATGGAGCGCACTGAATTGAATGCGCATTGAATCATGGAAGTGAATCCAAATATACCGCTTGTATATTGGAGCCAGGTCTCCACATAATTGTCTCCTGAAACTTTTTCAGTGCAACCGACAAGTTTTTATTTTTACACTATAATTAAATTTTGGGAAACAATAATATAATCATTCTAAAAGGCATCATTAAAAAGGTGTGATTAAAACATATACAATGATATAATTTTAGCAAGCTATGTAATAACACAATAACAAAAGCAAATTCTGTATTTCAATATAACCAAAATAAATAAACCAGGCAATGTATATAATCATTGAAATGGCATTCAATTTCTAACCATAGAAATGTAAAGCTGAATGATGGTGATGTGACTATTTTGACAGCGCCCTCACATAGGCAAACAAAAGAGAAACAGATGTATCGATCTGATGTTTATTCCTGAAAACCAAATATTACCCAGAGTGAGTGAGTATCATGTTATTCAACGTGCTACATAACTCGTAACTGATTCTCTTACACAAAACTTTTAAAGAAGCAAACACATTTGGTAAACTAAAAGAAGGACGTGAAATGTAAATGCAAAATCATGGTCATGATCTCAATCCAAACTAGAATGTGATATACAGAGCCCTATAAACACTGTACATTTCCTAAATCCTCAATATAAACCAAAAAACAGAATTTTAACAGAGTTTTTAAAAAGAATTTGAAAATCTAACAGGATGAACAAGAAGATCATAAAAGTAACATGATACATAAACTGCCATATAACCATTCCTGTATGCCTGTGTGAATGGTAAGACTGCTTTGAATAACTCTATATAACATCATATAGTTGACCTTTCAAATATAGCATTGAAAGGAGAGGTAAATAATATTAAACCTTTCTGATTTATATTTATGTGGATATTCTGTTTGGTCAGTGTCACCTCTGACTTTGAACCCTTTATAGCAATAAATCATTCTGAGAATGACATTGTAATGGCTGATGAAGCCAACTCCAAATATCAAACTGACAAATAATACCCAGTTTTATGAACTTCAACTCTTTGAACTGAGTGTAAATGAACAGTTGTTATATTCAACTCTGTCACTGACACTCAAAGAGGACTATGGAAACACAAACTCTAATTTGCTTCAATCAACATATTTCTATTTAACGGCTAGCATTCATTCATTCATCTCTGACAATGCAGATGAAAAACTCTCAGATGATTACAAATGGAATGTTAATATCCAAATCTGAACGTCACAATGAACCAATAAACCTCCTCAATAATCATATCCACATCCCATCCAAACCACTGATCCATTCAAACATGATCTCTTTGATAGTTGAATGTATTTGATAGACATATTTGATTGTTTCACAAAACCTAGTTCACCCAAGTGATGTTATTCAAATGAAACAGAGTTGAATCATAACATGTTGGAGAGTGGATGAACCAGACAGTATTCAACACTCATAGTTTATAGCATTGGAAATTGAAACTTCTTTGTATGGCTCTCATCCACCTGCCTTACTCAGTCTGATTCTCAACTTTTTGTGCTGATTCATGCTCATATTGGTATGATGCTGAAATGGCAGGCCTCAACACTCATTAAATATAATTCAATTAGTTTCTATCAAATGTGAATCTAATCCTTTATTTATACGGGAAGGTCTTTCAGAGTTTATGTTCATCATCAACAACAAAATGGCATAAAACAATAATAATACAAACTACTAAACACTACAAAAATCAAATCAAATCATATGAACAAAGGGACTTGCATTGATAATAAATAAATATCCTCCAGACATATTTCAAATAGTTTTATTCAAATTTCAATTCTGAGATATAGTTCAATTGGAAGCTAGATTATACTGAAGCATGTTAGGATGAAGGGCAGAAAAGGAGAATGTGTTTCCAACTCATACACACTGAATGGAACACTGAACATGATGAAATTCCATAAAGCACAAAGCTGTGGCATTGTTTTCTTTATGTGAAATGGAACATAAACAAATATGAAAAGAACATTCTGAATGAATTGTAAATGAAAGCCAAATCGAACAGTAGAGGGCAGTTTCATGAAAAGAATATGAGTGCAATGTGATAAGGGCTCTGTTTCTGTGATAAATCTAATGTCAGTAGACAGTACAACAAATAAAAACTCAGCAAGGCATTGCATATATTCAATATCCATAATAAATATCATGAATCCAACGCTTGAAAACAAATATGAAAAAGTATGATTTAGTTTGATTTTTTCAAAGCAATTCTGTGACTGTGAATGGGAATTCACAATTAAATTCAATTGAACCACCCTCATATAGCTGGGAATGGATCATTATCATTGACTTTTATTAGTACATTGGTAGACAATTTAGTTCCTTCATTCATTGAACTAAAAGAGGACTGCAGTGACAAAGCAGTTGGTTTTTGATGATTGAACACTGACATAAAAGCCAGCTCCTGGCAACTGGGTATGTAACATAAAATTAACCCTCATGGAACCCCCCTAAATGTCCATATAGCTTCAATAACAACCATATGTACACATTCACGGCCAGTCAGATACTTCAAAGCAACCATCATCTTCTCCATAAAATCCTATGTCAAAAGCCTTTGACACAGCATCTCATGATCAACTATGTGGAACATGAACAGTTTATAAAGACACAGTAGTCCTTGGCATCAAAAACTACAATGACATCATTCAGGACCTCAGGGAGGCAGTAACTTGTCTATGTATCCTAAAACCAATGATCATGATGAGATTCTTTGAATACAAGTAATACTTAATCTATTAGATTGATAATCTTTTAAAAATATTTCTAAAATACACAATTGGAAATGGGTTTATGACTCTTCAATTGATAAATCTCCACCTTTTAATAAAGGCAAATCAAAGCTGATTCCCATATGTCTCAAATAACTGTAGATTGATAAATTAAAAATGTGTGTCACTGGTTCAGCTATAATGTAGCAGCTAATCACCAGCTGATTTTGTTAATATCTAGATGTTTGAGTTTCCTACAAACCTCGCTTACAGACAGTTTAGAGAAAGCAAAAGTAACCAGAGGCAATATTTCTGAAAGTGTAACTCGTAGGCACAGGCATTTCAAAAGTGTCATTCAGCAAGGTGTTTGAATCAACACAGTGTTATTAAAACAGTTTCATTCTTCCCACATTGTCTGACACTAGCCAAGTCAGCCACCAACTGAGAGGGAAGATCTGATAAAGTTACCAGAAATAGGTTGAGATGACCATTTTCCAAAATCTGCATGGATCATTTAAATTATTTTTGGTTTCAGTTAAATGATCAAGTCATTGCCTTTTAATCAATGCAATACATTTATTTCATAACTGGGAAAATTAACTTAGACTTCTTTACTTTTGCCCAAAGTGGATCCTCTAATGAAGAAGGGTCCTTAATTCAGGAGTGAACCACAGACTAACTTGACTTTTTACCCTAAACACTTTAAAAGGGGCATGTTTGTAAATAAAATACCTAAAACTATCATAAAAAGGAATCTCAGAAATTTCAGTGAACAGTCGTTTCTTTGGGATACTGGATACACTCTAACTGGGAATGTA